>JAKCPI010004693.1:0-23049 GCA_023213315.1 Euborellia annulipes
ACTTACATTTTTATCAATTCACTTCCGATGAATACGTTAAACATAAAATCAAAAGTTTCTGTCGAAGGCTTTTAAAGATATATTAACAAGAAAGTCAAAAAATTCTCCAAAATGACAGTCGCCAATATTTAAAAGTGAGACTCGAGACCAGTCCTGGCAACGTCGCATAAAATAATACTCTTTTCTCGACTGTCACTTACATTTTTTTTTTCCATTTTACGATATTTTTTCTCGCAAATCGTCCATTGTGTTTAAACTGATTTGCATTAAACATTGTAATATATTAAATAAAATAAAATTGAAGGCTTTTAAGATTTAAAATAGATAGCTGATGAATGCAATGTTGCCAGTTCTATATTACGTGAAATACTGCTCGAGTCAAAAGTCATTCATTTATTATTTTTGGTAATTAAATTATTAACTTAATACAATTATAAACTATGATAGGTCACGACTAAATTATAATAAGGAATTTTGGCATTCAAATTTTTAATTTTATTTTAAAAAAATTTATAAAGTCAAAATTTTTTCCCTAAATTGGCGATTTGGGGTACTTAGGGAGCCGAATTTCAAAAAACCCTGAAACACCCAATTTAGATTTTTATCTAAAGAAGGTTTTAGCGAAGAAACCAAATTGATATCTTTTTTGGTTTAGAAATTATTGTAAAGTCAAAATTTTTTCCCTAAATTGGCGATTTGGGGTACTTAGGGGCCGAATTTCAAAAAACCCTGAAACAACGAATTTAGATTTTTATCTAAGGAAGGTTTTAGTGAAAAAACCAAATCGATATCTCTTCTGGTTTAGAAATTAATGTAGATCAAAATTTTACCCTTAAATATATTGTTTTTCCCTAAATTGGCGATTTGGGGTACTTAGGGGCCGAATTTAAAAAAACCCTGAAACACCCAATTTAGATTTTTATCTAAAGAAGGTTTTAGCGAAGAAACCAAATCGATATCTTTTTTGGTTTAGAAATTATTGTAAAGTCAAAATTTTACCCATAAATGACCATTTGAGGCCCTTAAAATGGGAATTTCGAAAAATGGTTTTTTAATCCCGCCCAGGGCCCCAAATGAATTTTCTTCCCCAATTACAGCTTTTTTGGCCGTTAAGTTTTGGGTGGGGGGGGGTTGGGTTTTTTTTGGTTTTAAAATTAAAAAAAAAAATAAAAATTTCAAAAATAAATAAACATTTGGGGGCCTTAAAATTGAAATTTGAAAAATGGCTTCTTAAATGACGCCTAGGGCCCAAATGTAATCTACATGCCAAATTTCAACTTTCTAGGCCTTACAGTTTAGGCTGTGCGATGATTGTAAGTTCAGCCAATCAGCCAATCAGCCAGTCAGTCAGTGAGTTCTCTCTTTATATATATAGAGATTGTATACTGAGTGTTTGCATTGCATTTCATGATAATAATCTAATACAAAGTATAAATAGATATCAAAGATTGGAGGGAGAGATTGCAAAGGTCTCAAAGGTTCCAAGAGCGAGAAAAATTTATTATCATTTTTATGATATTCGATTACACTAGGCAACAGTGATTTTGTTGACTGAGAATTTGAAGCTATTTCTGGGTATTTGGGTCGCGCTGATTCCAAAAATGCCATCACTTTTGCCCCATCACGTCAGATTTTAGAGCTCTCTAGAGAAAATAAAATGTCAATAGAAAATGTGCTAATTTTATATTACCTGGATTTTTTAAGGCGACACCCTTTAAAAATATGCAGATAGTTAGAATACATATAAATATAAAGTTTCATCCCAATCGGAGGTCATTTAGACGTGCCGCAAACGGCTTAAAGTTTAGAAAAATCGAATTTTTTCAGTTTTCTTTTGCTTTGGTCACCCCTAATACAATTTTAGATATCCCTGAATGCATAAAACATATATTTATGATATTCTATAGTTCTTTGGCTTTCTAAAAATCATTCATTCGTAAAAATCTGTTAATTATTAACGAAATTATTAACAAAAACGTGAGCAAAGAAAAAACACAAGTACACTCACTGGTCGAAAAAATGGACTTCAATTGAATTAAAAAGCGAACCCTATCTACGAGAAGCTTATGCATCCTCTCTGAGGATCGGCTCAAGGGCACTAAATTTATTATATATTGTAAAAAAAAAATATTTCTAGATTCTCATATCTTTCTTTATACTTGTAAAAGAAAAAGCCCATTTTTTTCGACCAGTGAGTGTACTTGTGTTTTTTCTTTGCTCACGTTTTTGTTCATAATTTCGTTAATAATTAACAGATTTTTACGAATGAATGATTTTTAGAAAGCCAAAGAACTATAGAATATCGTACATATATGTTTTTTTCATTCAGGGATCTCTAAAATTGTATTAGGGGTGACCAAAGCAAAAAAAATCTTGAAAAATTCGATTTTTCTAAACTTTAAGCCGTTTGCGGCACGTCTAAATGACCTCCAATTGGGATGAAACTTAAAATTTATATGTATTCTAACTATCTGCATATTTTTAAAGGATGTCGCGTTAAAATAATCCAGGTAATATAAAATTAGAGCCGCTTTAGAGCACATTTTCTATTGAAATTTTATTTTCTCTATATCTCTAAAATCTGACGTGATGGGGCAAAACCGATGGCATTTTTGGAATCAGCGCTACCCAAATACCCAGAAATAGCTTCAAATTCTCAATCAACAAAAAAAAAAGTTCCTTTTTGTTGCCCTGTGTAATTTAAGAAATATTTTATGTTGTATTATAATTATTACTAGCCGCGCCGCCCGCCTTCGGCGGGCTCCGTGTCTAGCCAGGGGGGGGCTTCGCCCCCTGGACCCCCACCAGCTGGCTCGGGCCCGCCTGCGGCGGACCCTCGCCTTTCTTAATTATGAGAAACGGGCTGGCGTCTAGACAGGGGGGCTACGCCCCCCTGGTCCCCCGCCAGCTGGCTCGGGCCCGCCTGCGGCGGGCCCTCGCCTTTCTTAATTATGAGAAACGGGCTGGCGTCTAGACAGGGGGGCTACGCCCCCTGGACCCCCGCCAGCTGGCTCGGGCCCGCCTGCGGCGGACCCTCGCCTTTCCTAATTATGAGAAACGGGCTGGCGTCTAGACAGGGGGCTACGCCCCCCTGGACCCCCGCCAGCTGGCTCGGGCCCGCCTGCGGCGGACCCTCGCCTTTCTTGATGAGAAACTGCGTGGCGTCTAGACAGGGGGGCTATGCCCCCTGGACCCCCGCCAGCTGGCTCGGGCCCGCCTGCGGCGGACCCTCGCCTTTCTTAATTATGAGAAACGGGCTGGCGTCTAGACAGGGGGGCTACGCCCCCTGGACCCCATCAGCTGGCTCGGGCCCGCCTGCGGCGGACCCTCGCCTTTTCTTAATTATGAAAAGAAAATCTCTTAATACTAACAACTAAGTATTCTAGTCCAGTGCCTGCTTGAGTATTTGTTTACATTCAAAGAATACACAACTGCAAAGAATACTTAAATATTTCTCTATACATTTCCTATGGGAGAAATCGTAACTTTAGCAATTAATAACTCAAAAAGTTATAGGAATTTCGGAACCCGAGTATTTTTCCGGGACTCTCCATAACGTCCTCTATAAGACTGCAAAATTTCGTTTCAAAATTCCAACGGGAAGTTGGTCAAACAGAGCGTGACAGACGGACGGACAGACGGACAGACGGACACACCGCAATTATTATATATAGATTTATGCTCGTTTCAGCTCTTAAGTAAGAACTGATGATGGATTTATATAATCTATCTATCTATATATAATAATTGCGGAGTGTCCGTCCGTCTGTCTGTCTGTCTGTCCGTCCGTCTGTCTGTCCGTCTGTCACGCTCTGTTTGACCAACTTCCCGTTGGAATTTTGAAACGAAATTTTGCAGTCTTATAGAGGACGTTATGGAGAGTCCCGAAAAATACTCGGGTCCCGAAATTCCTATAACTTTTCGAGTTATTAATTCTTAAAGTTACGATTTCTCCCATAGGAAATGTATAGAGAAATATTTAAGTATTCTTTGCAGTTGTGTATTCTTTGAATGTAAACAAATACTCAAGCAGGCACTGGACTAGAATACTTAGTTGTTAGTATTAAGAGATTTTCTTTTCATAATTAAGAAAAGGCGAGGGTCCGCCGCAGGCGGGCCCGAAGCCAGCTGGCGGGGGGTCCAGGGGGAGTCCAGGGGGGCTGGCGGGGGGGCCGAAGGCGGGCGGCGCGGCTAGTTAAACCCTAAACGTCTTCTGAGTGGAGATTTTTATTGGATAGAGGCTCTCCTTTTGGCTGACATCCTCTCTATCATTCTAAATAATAATAAATTTCTCCCTTTTCTATTTAATTCAATTCATAGAAAGAGAGAATTGCTTGTTTATCTCTATAAATGCAACATCATTCGTTATTTACACTTTGATTATTCATTATGACATGGGAAAAAAATTTCTAGACATATTTAGGCATATCAAAGGTGATGTTTTGCAAGATTTGAGATAATTATAATAATATTAAAAATAAAAAACTATCCATTCTTTTATGTTGATAGACGTGGAGGTCAGAAGTCAGCGAATAATCATTATATAATATATAATGAATAGGAGAATCGAACGACAAGTGTTTTGTTTTTTGTAAGAATACCCAAGACCTGTTTAACTCTGCTAAGTTCAATATACGAAGTAGTAGGAACAAGTGCACACTACTTCGTAACGGCTGCAGAATAAGCAGTCGAAACCTTCCTTGTACAGTATTTATATTTTTAATAAATAATTAATAACAAAAATGCGGTCTATAACTAAAAATTACCCTAATAATACAGGGTGTTTATTAAAAACACGGCAAAAATTCAAATGGACTATTCACCCCATCAGCTGGCTCGAGCCCGCCTGTGGCGGACCCTCGCTTTTCTTAATTATGAGAAGAAAACTATTATTATTATTAGCATGTGCCTGGATGAGGATTTGTTTACATCCATATAATGGGTCGTTTTGATAACTTACCTACCCCAACATTAAAATAGCCTCCCTATGGGGAAATACATGGTGTGTGTCCTTCAGCATTAAAATAGCTGAAGGACAAACACCATGTATTTCCCCATAGGGAGGCTATTTTAATGTTGGGGTAGGTAAGTTATCAAAACGACCCATACAGTTGCATAAATGCAAAGAATACATAAATGATTCCTCATACATTTCCTATGGAAGAAATTGTAACTTCAACAATTAATAACTCAAAAGGTTATAAGAATTTCGGGATGAAAATAATTTTCCTATAATCTCCAGAAGATCCTCTTTAAGGATATAAAATTTTGTTTCGAAATTCAATGTAAAATCATTGTAAAATAATTAAAATAAATTAATAATTATAATTATATTAATAAATAAAATTATGTTTATTATTATAATTATATTTATAATTATAATTACGTTTATTATTAATTTATTATAATAATTATAATTATTAATTTATTTTAATTATTTTGCATTAATTTTATAGGTTATAATGATATATCAGAGACAGATTCAAAGATAAAAACTAAAATCTAATAAAAATGGCCGCCTAAATGTTAGGTTATGTTGAAAAACCCGTGGCCCGTCACTCTCGCCTATCTAGCTAGCATGCATGAAAGGTCTCAGGCCCGCGAGAAATGGAAAAATAACCGCGGGTTTACACCACACACGCACAGGTGAAGTCCGCGGGTGGGCTTGTTGGCGGACGCGACCTGCACGTTAGTGGACGACAGACAGGCTTTGGTCGGCAGGTCAGTCCCGTGGGTTTTTTTTTTTTTTTTTTTTTTTTTTTTTTATTTATTTCCCCTTTCGGCAGTTAGCCATTGGGGTGTCCCTTGGGTTAAACCCACGGGAGTGACCTGCGGGCTTGGCCCGTCAAAAATAACCGTTCGTGTATGGCCGGCTATTGATTACTGAACTCTTTCAAAACCATTGCAATGGGGAATCTATATATATATATATATATAATTCACTAATGTCCGTCTGTCTGTCTGTCCGTCTGTCACGCTCTATTTAGGCAACTTCCCGTTGGAATTTTGAAATGAAATTTTATATGCATAAAGAGGACCTTCTCGGGATTACAGGAAAATTATTTTCATCCCGAAATTCCCATAACTTTTTGAGTTATTAATTTTTTAAAGTTACGATTTCTCCCATAGGAAATGTATAGAGAAATATTTAAGTATTCTTTTCAGTTGTGTATTCCATGAATGTAAACAAATCTGCAAAGGCGGGCGTGGCGCCCGTTCTCATAAATAAGAAAAGGCGAGGGTCCGCCGCAGGCGGGCCCGAGCCAGCTGGAGGGGGTCCAGGGGGGCGAAGCCCCCGGCTAGGCGCGAAGCCCGCCGCAGGCGTGACGAGCGCGGCTAGTTAAAAAAAAAAAGAAGTTTAAAGAAAGGAAATAATATATATTTATTTTATTTTTTTTTTTTTAAAAACATTCACACTTTTTTCTCATTCACACACACATTCACACAGTCTTTTCGGCAACTGAGGCCATTTAAGACTTTTTACGATAATCAGTATGTTTAATATATCAATTGTGGGGTCCAGGCATTTTTATTTAAGTCATTTGGTATCCAAATATATTTATTTAATGATACGGTATCGATCTTCCCTATCAGTGATAAATAAATAAATAAAAAACTCACTGCAAAACGAAGATCTCCAATTGGTGGCTGTGCATAAGGGATTCCCTTAAAGGCGATAAAATGTTTTCCAAGTCGTGTAGTTGAAATGTCCCCTTTGAGAGTCCCTTGGCCTATCTCCACTTGAAGGCGGTCTGATCCCGATGTCCCCACATGGAGGGAAAAACACAAACAAAACACAAAAGCAAACGAATAGAGCAGCATCGTGCTATTTAAACAAATTAAATGACTGGCAATTAGTTGTGTAACGTTCTTAAATATCTCTCTCTCTGGCTAATCCCCTTCTCTGCTGCATTTCTCCTCTCTCTACTTATTAACAAGATAAAGGATTGTCTGTATCAGTTATTTTTGTGTTCAAATAAATAAAATTGGCATTCTACTGCTTACAATGCTTTTATTGACTTTTGCTTTCCTGTTTTTTTCCGACAAATCTGCCAATAGAAATTACGACCACTTGTAGTTTTTTTTTTTTATAAAAAAACATTCACACTCACACTCACACACACATTCACACAGTCTTTTCGGCAACTCAGGCCATATAAGACTTTAGACGATAACCGTTGTAATATATATTATCTATTAGGGGTCCAGGCATTCTTATTTAAGCCATCTGGTATCCAAATGGCTTAAATAAAATCATCGGACTGCCTGGGTCCGAACCCGCGATGTTTGGTATAGGAGGTAGACACGCTACCTACTACGCCAAATTCAGGGGCGGAAACAACCACTTCTACTTAATTTAGAGCTTTCAAATTTTATACACATATGTAACTCCCGTGACAATGCAATATTTGATGTGTCTCAGCTTTGTATATCAATTAATTTCAAAATGGCGGCCGATCAAAAAAAGAGGGGGGGGAAATTTTATAATCAAAATTTCTCCTATTTATAATTAATTTAGAGTTTCGAGCATTGGCAGAGGTGTTAAAGAGATTTTACACTACAAAATGTGCTATGCAAAATAATTCTTCTTCTTCTTCTGTCCACGTCTGATTATTCCCGCGGTGCGGGGTCGGCGAACCTTATTCTTCTCTTCCACTCTCCCCTATCCAATGCTGTTGTCTCCGCGAGGCCAAGCTCGGTCATGTCTCTCTTGACCCGATGAAGCCATGCCATCCTAGGTGCTCCTCTTCGTTGTCGTCCGAGGAGCCCCATACCGTACGCCGTCCTTGCCACGCCACTGCTCTCTTGGCGTACGACATGTCCAAACCAGCGGAGACGCGCCATTCGCGCATTTTGTCAGTGATTGGTGCTATTCAAAATAATTAAAAATTTAATAAATTCAAAATGGCGGCCTGCTAATCGCTTTTCCATTATTTGGTCCGACAATGTTGCCAATCAAAATTACGACCACTTCTAGAAAATATTGAGCTTTGATTTTTTTATATAGTCTACAAATAAAATAAAATATACATATAATAAGTCCCGTGACAATGCAATATTTGATATGTTCAAGATAATAAGGAATAATTTCCAAAAGAAGAATGCAGCCAAATTTATTTCATTTGATTTTAATAAAAATTCTTAATCACTTGATGACGTTTCGGTTCGGGTTTGAACCATCATCATGATTTTGTCTTTATGTTTTTCAACAATACATTCAAACTATTATGGTAGTATAGATAGAGCAAATTAATATTATAATATAAAATAGTTGAATATAATCTCAAATATTTTTGTATAATGGCAGGAAATAGAGCCTAGTACATAGGAGCAGGACGAGAATTTAGGCAACGATGATGGTTCAAACCCGAACCGAAACGTCAGCAAGTGATTAAGAATTTTTATTAAAATCAAATGAAATAAATTTGGCTGCATTCTTCTTTTGGAAATTATTCCTTATTATCATGAAACATAATACTACAGCTATAAAAAATATTCAATTACTACATATTTGATGTCTCATCTTTGTATCAAATAATTGATTTTTGAATTTTAATCAAAATCGTTGGAGCCAATTTTGAGAAAATCGAAAAAAACTGAAAAAGTACATCAGTAAAGTACTAGTATTTTTTGGTCGATTTTAATTAAAATCTTATTTTCACGCCTCAGGATGGTGTCTGACTTAAATATAAAATTTCAACCTCCTAACTCAATTCCTTCATGCTTTAAATTGAACCCAGACAGCCACACAGACAGACCACGTCGCGAAAACCACCTTTTTGGATTCAGGGGACCTCAAAACGTGTCAAAATCTCGACATCGAATTTTTGACATGAATCCAATACTTTCTATATTAACATACCCAGTATATAGAGGCAAGAGAAAGTCAAAATTAAAATTAACTTGTTAAATACTTATTAATTAAAATAACATTCATCACTGCATTCGGACATGGTCAATAATAAATTTCATCATAATTTCTCATTTCCTTGTTTTTTTTTTAAATTTTATTCATACCTTTGTGTGTCGTCAGCGCCGCTGCGCCTGCACTCGACTCGGAGCGATTTTTTCTTGCCGTTGTGGTTGCCTATAGCTAAGGCGCTGAGGAGCTTCTTGCTTGCTTTCGTTCTACTTGGGGCATGGCACCCAGGAGAGAAGCTTATTTATTTGTTCAACTTCTAATGTCGTCCCGTAACCTTAATATTTATTTATTCAGTTTCTTAAAATTCATAATTCACTAAATCCGACCTATTAGCACACGTATGGATGAATAATGCTACTTAAAAAGAATATAAAATCGAATTTTTTTATTTATTTATCAATTAAAATACATTATTTTATTTATAAAATTATTTAATTAAGACATTATTATTATTTTTTTTACATTAATTTCAACAATATTTATCAATAAATTTGTAAATGAATAATTAAAGATGCCGGGATCGATTTCCTTCTATTTGCCAATAATTAAAAAGAAAAGGGGGAGTTGTTGTTGTGGTTTTGTTTTTTAGGCGATGACTCATCGTTGTTGCTCTCTCTTTCTTCTATTGCTGCACCGACATACGGAAATGATTACTGAGTGGTCCTTCATCGGCAAAGCCTGCAATTTCTTGTGGTATGATGGCGGATTCCTCGACGGCAGTGCATGGCCGGCACATGCATTCTAATGGTGCTTTTGTTGTCACTTTTCGGAATTTTCGCTCACCGGGCCGGGCTTTCGGGCAGAATAATGACACCTAAAAAAAAAAAGATTTGATGACGTTTCGAAACCAGAGGAAGAAATAACTCTTGGAGTGATATTTAAATATATAATATTCATAAATTATAACCTATTTGTGTTATGTATTTATTGTAAAATACACAGGAAATAATAACACAAATTTCAAGAAAAGAAAACAACATTTAATGTTATTGGAGATCAAAATATACATTCAACAATACTATATCAACAAATTAGGAAACTATTGTCTTTGGTGTTTATTACGTCATAATGGGGGTAATTTATTTAAATTTGAAATATATCATTTCCTCCCCAACCATTAAGGAGAATATCATGTAGGTGGTCTTCTGATTCTGGCTGACTTCCTTGTTGATTGATCTGGAAGTTCTGGAGCAATTTCTTGATGTTCGGCCGAAGTTTCTTCTATTTGTTGCAACTTGGGGGGGGGGAGGAAATGATATATTTCAAATTTAAATAAATTAAAACTATTATGACGTAATAAACCCCAAAGACAATAGTTTCCTAATTTGTTGATATAGTATTGTTGAATGTATATTTTGATCTCCATTAACATTAAATGTTGTTTTCTTTTCTTGATATTTGTTTTATTATTTCCTGTGTATTTTACAATAATTACATAACAATTTGTTATATTTTTTTTATAAATATCATTAATTAATTAATTATTAAACACCAATTGAAATTATGAATAGGAATAAATTTTATTAAATAAATATAAAATAAAGAATTTGAAGACGAAAGGATTAAATGGAAAACCTATTTCACTATTATATCATTTGGTTACCCTTTTCCACATATCAATAGACCATTATTTTTATATTTTTAATTGTCAATTCTTTGCCAATAAATTGATATTTATAAAAATGCCCTGAAAATATAGAATTATAATTATTTTGATTAAAAACAAACTGAATATCGTAAAATAGAGGTTTTATTTTGACAACGAAAAAAAAAAGGTTAGGTTCAGGTAAGGTTAGTTTCGAACTTAATTGCGGCCACCATATTGTTGTTGCCAAATTATATAAGTAAAAATCCCTAAGAATTGAAATCCCTCTATGGAATTGAAGGCTTCCTAAGATAAAGGTGGTTTATGAAGACGGGTATTAAAAAAAAAGAAGTACCTGTGCCTCACGTTCTCCTGATTCTTGACAGCACATGCAACTTCTCTCCATTTGCCAAATCTTAGATCCAGAAACTTGAACATAGCTACTACATCTGCCAGTGCAGGCAAACGACGGGATCGGTTTCGGCACACAGCCTGGATATTGAAGTACATGTATAACAGGAGTAACTTGACATTCGTCAGCCGATGTGGCCGGTGCGTCAGCGGCAGCGACAACCGGCGCGCCAGCTAATGATGACCCAGGTGAAAGATCAACACCAGAAGCATGAATCAAACCCAGGATACCAACATAGGCCAGCAATACACGAAGCAGACACGGCACCATCGTCGACGATGGACCGTCTTCGTCTGGGCTATAAACAAGCCCAACACGGGCGTTATATAAATACTGAGTGGTGAGGAGACTTCCAACGGCGTTGACAAGTAAATACTCTTAGCTCCTGTTGTGCTTGGAAAAAAACAAAGAAACAAAACAAATCGATTTCATCTGAAAAATAGATTAAAATATTTACTCACAGTTAAATGCATTTGGGAACCAAAAATTCGAGAAATTTCTTTTTTATTTGTTATCAGAATTTTAATTAGATCGAAGATTGATTTGCAATATACAGTTTTTAGCAATTTCATTAAAATTGGCAAGTTTTTTAGTGAAAATTCTCCATGCCTTGCCTTTATTACTTTTTTTTTTTGGGTTTTTTCTTTCTCCATTGTAATTTGCTTGTGTAGACCTCTTCTGATTGAGATAATTAGAGAAATTAATGAAATAGAGTTGAAAAAAATAATAATTATTATTAATAATACATTTATTAAATATATATAAATTATTTATTAAATAATAATTATTTATTTTTAAAAATATTGTACGAAAAAGGAGCTAACTTTATGTTATTCTTTGATTTTTTTTTAATTATCATCTGAAGTTAGCTGCTTTATCTTTCATTATTAAAAAAAAAAAAAATAAACAATTTTTCATATTAATTATTTTTCCAACTCTATTTAATTAATTTCTTTTTTATCCCAATCAGAAGAGTTCTGCACAAGATTTTTGGCATGTAAATTAAAATAAAGAAAGACAAAACCCAAAAAAGTAAGTAACTTTTCTTTATTTTTACATATACCCTTTCCGACACCTCTTTTAGACTAATAAAGAAAAGGGAGGAAATATTTTTCCATTAAAAACTTGCCAATATAAATGAAATCGTACAGTAGTTAAAGTATTCTTCACTCTCACCAAATTTTGTATTTACTTTTTACACTAAAATTGTAGATTTGTATCAACTTTTGAACTAAATACACCAACCGAGATTTAAAAAAGTTTTTATTCTTTAAAATAAATTTAAAATTTTTTTTTTCGCGGAACCAAAGTTTTTTCCCGTCCGAAAAAATATGCAAACATTTCGGGGGGGGGGGGGGGCGAGACCCATTATTGGCTCTATATTCCTATATATGTATATGCATTTTGGAAATTTCGGGGGGGGGGCCCCTGATTTTGTTACCATGGCAACCATTTCTCCTATCTTCTTTATGAAATACAAGAGTCTTCAAACAATTTCGAGAGCGAAATGAGAATAAACATTTTAAAGAGCATCTAAAAAATAATTGATTTTTGAATTTTTATCAAGATTCATTGGAGCAAATTTTGAAAAAAAAAAAAAAAACTGAAAAAGTACATCAGTAAAGTACTAACTAGTATTCTTTGTCCGATTTTGTTGAAAAACTTTGTATTAGATATTAAATATAAAATTTCATTGAACAAAATCCCGTTTCTGTGGTCCATTAATAGGCTTATATAGATATATAATTTCGACCACCCCATATATGCGAGGTGTTGGCAGACGGAGGGCGTTTTTATTATTTGTCCCCAAGTGCAATGTAAACAAGCTTAATTAAAAAGCAATAGAAAAAAAGTTTAAATCCCCTTAACGCAGACAATAGATAGCAATCGAAAAAAGCGCTTCTTAATTCCCTCTCTCTCTTTTGCGGAGATCTTGTGCTAATCCCCGAGATTAAAACTATTCGATAAATATTTAGAATGAGAGAGAGAGAGACACGTGGCTTGAGCAGCTGCCCCTGCCCTTGGTGCACGTGCTATCTATCTCTCTAGTAGAGGGTAGGTGAGGGGTCACGCTCGCTTGGCCTCACCTGCCCTAATATCCACGACCCCTGCTCATCAGCCGGCATTAACCCTCCTCTCAATTGCCAAATGCATCATCATTTATTTAGGCAACGATAAATTGACCATCAAATATTCACTTTCTTTTTTTTTTAAGTTATTCACCTGCTGCTTTTAAAAATTCATTTTTTAAATACCACCAATTTTAAATACCTTTCTTTTTCTATTAAGGTTGTTCGGATAGTACCTCGTAAGTCATAATAGAATCTAAATTTTTTTTTAATAAAATTAAAAATTTGAATGCCAAAATTCCTTATTATAATTTAGTCGTGACCTATCATAGTTTATAATTGTATTAAGTTAATAATTTAATTACCAAAAATAATAAATGAATGACTTTTGATTTGAGCAGTTTTTCACGTAATATAGAACTGGCAACATTGCATTCATCAACTATCTATTTTAAATCTTAAAAGCTTTCAATTTTATTTTATTTAATATATTACAATGTTTAATGCAAATCAGTTTAAACACAATGGACGATTTGCGAGAAAAAATATCGTAAAATGGAAAAAAAAATGTTACTGAGATCGAGAAAAGACAATTATTTTATGCGACGTTGCCAGGCTGGTCTGACTCTCGAGAATTCATTATTTTTAAATATTAGCGACTGTCATTTTGGAGAATTTTTTGACTTTCTTGTTAAAATATCTTTAAAAGTGGTCGGCAGAAACTCTTGATTTTATGTTTAACGTATTCCTCGGAAGTGAATTGATAAAATGTAAGTTTTTTGTTTTTATATCTATTGCAGAGGTGGCTATATAGATCGATATGTGTGCGTTTCGTCGATATTCGCCATAGACTACTTGTTAAATTTCAATTTTTTTTAAATTAATTACACGATAATTCTGCGTCAGATCTGCTTCAAAATTTTATTTTAAACGTATTTGATAGTGATTAATAACATATTAAAAAATTAGCTTTTAATCTAACAAAGTGCTTTAATGTCCGAACAACCTTAAATGGACACAATTTTTCTTTTTGTCTTTTTTTTTACAAGCGTCTCATTTTATTTACTTTCTCTTAACCAGTGACGGCTTCGCCCCCCTTGGACAGCCCTCCAGCTGGCTCGGGCCCGCCTACGGCCGACCCTCATCTTTTCTTAACCAAGTTCAGTCAACTCGTTTCAGACAATTAATAATATAGATACAGTTCCTGGAGCTCGGTGTTATTTTTTTATTTACCTGCATATAAAATTGGAAAAAAAAAACTAAAAAAAGTACATTAGTAAAGTACTTGTAATGTAAATCAATTTTGTTTTGTATACTGCAAATAGTATATATTTAAAATTGGAAAGAAATTTTTAAAGAGAATTGGAAAAAATCTGGTGTGACTGGTCGCACAGCACACAACTTTCTGTTAGCAATTCGCAGTGACTTTGCAGCCAGGAGATTAAATAAAAAAATCTTTTATTTAATTTTTTATTCGCCGACGTTTCGGTCGCCAATCACGACCTTCATCAGGGCAAATATTGTCAAATATTTATATATTATATAAGATCGTGTATATTAGACAATATTTGCCCTGATGAAGGTCGTGATTGGCGACCGAAACGTCGGCGAATAAAAATTAAATAAAAGATTTTTTTATTTAATCTCCTGGCTGCAAAGTCACTGCGAATTCCTGAGTAAATCTTCACAGCCATAAAACATCAATTTCTGTTAGGATCTATCCAAAGTTTTTGACCTCGAGGACCATGTGCTGACTTGGTAGGGGACGGGGGTTGCAAAAATCTCAAAATTTGAGGACTTTTTTCAGTTTTTATTAATTTTGGTTTTATATTTCGTATCAATACAAAGCTGTATAGCAATAAATTTGCTAAAATTTGGTTGATAAAACGAATATGTAGAACGAATATTAACCGAGATACGGCCGATCAAAGTTAGACAAAGTTTCTCTAAATGTAATAGAACATTCGTTCGGCCGTATCCCGGTTAATATTGATTTATCAACCAAATTCTAGGAAATACTCTACAATCTTGTGTTGTAGTATGGTGCAAAAAATATGTTTAGCTTGCGAGTTATAAGCGAAAAACTAAAAAAAGTACACCCCCTCCCAAGGGCGGCGGCGAGCAAAAACACCCCTCAAGCAAACTTTAAAAACAAAAAATGGAAATTTAAGTGTCTAGAATCAGAATTTCAATAGAACTCCCAGAATAAGAATTTTCGGCCTCAATTCATTTGGGCATCTTCAGTTATTGGCAATTACACACATCTTGCAAAGCACACATGTGATTGAACCAGAATTTGTTAATAATACAATTTATTTGCTTCATATAAAATTATATTGTTCCTGAGCCCAAAGTTAGAGATATAGATGAATCCTGGTTTAATCACAGATGTGCTTTGCATTAAGTGTATTATAATTGCCAATAACACTGTGCGGCAAGAAAAAAACCCTGAGATAATTCCTTCAGATTCTTAAGTAAAATGACCTCCTGAATCCATATATGACCTCCGTTTTCCCCCCACCACGTACCGTTTTCGGGGGAGAGCCCCCTACTTATTTCCACCCCTTTTCGTTAATTATAGGGCCATGAATCAAATTTAGAGGGATGAAAAGGAATATTTTAGCCTTAACATTTCTTCAGAAGGTCTAGAGAAGTGAAAAGTTGAAAAACATTAACATTTGGATCCAAGGGGGGGGGGGGATGTGGGGGGAGGATTTTATCGCTTAAAATGTAAAAAAATCATTAAAAATGATCGATTTTTTAAAAATTTTTTTCACTGATTTTTTCTAAATATTCCAGCGGACAGACCCACCTCACTATTCCTTAAACATCCCTCAACTAAAAAAAAAATATATAAGATAAAGCGGGTGGGGTGTGGGCGATTCCGAAGCCCTTGCAAGAAGAATTTTTTTCAAACATTGACAATAAATAATTTCTACCCCTTTAGATAAAATATGGAAATATTGAAGGACATAGAAGAATCCGTATATTTAACTTTAAATTTGTAAAGATCAGCCCAAAAAATGAAAGTGATAGCCGCATATTTGCCAATTTGACCAACTGAGCTGTGAATCTTCCATCTTCTTGCAAGGGCTTCGGAATCGCTCACACCCCACCCGCTTTATCCTATATATTTTTTTTTAGTAGAGGGATGTTTAAGGAAGGGTGAGGTCTGCCGGAATATGTAGAAAATCAGTGAAAAAAATAAAAAAAAATCGATCATTTTTAACGATTTCTGGAGAAGTTTAATTATTTATTTATAGTATTGAATTTATTTATCATGAATTATATATTATTTAATTCTGTATATCATACTATTATATATTATCTATTTTTAAAATTAACAGATGCTGGGCCGGTAGAATTCGATCTTCAATATAAGATGTTCTTTTCTCGGCACTTTTCTTGGTTGAATTAAGGTGGTAGGTTTTCAATTTTTTAATAAAATTTTCGAATTTTATTAACAGAGGTTTTTTTTTAATTAGTATGTAGGTTGGTATGGGGTATGGGGTATGGGAAATCTCAATGGGATCATAGTAACATGATGCAAGAGGTAAAAAAAGTGTATATTCAATGTATTAAATCTTTGTACAAAAATGTGTTTAAATTTTTAAGGTTCTGATGATGGCAAAAGCCGAAACAATTGTAAACGGCCTGCAATGTAAACCTACATACTAATTAAAAAAATCTGGTGTGACTGTCGCACAGCACACAACTTTCTCTTACCTTCGGTAATCGAAAGTTATGTTCTGTGCTTGTCACACCAGATTTTTTGTGTCGACATATATTTAGTTTCCGCCAATATATTAGAATTAAAGATGTCAAATTTATAAACATGGGAAAATATTTATATTTTGTTACAATGGCAACCATTTCTCCTATCTTCTCTATGAAGCACAAGAGTAAAGTGTGCTTCAAACAATTTTGAGGGCAAAACGAGAATATACATTTGAAAGAGCATCTAAAAAATAATTGATTTTTGAATTTTAATCAAAATCGTTAGAGCGAATTTTGAGAAAATCGAAAAAAACTGAAAAAGTACATCAGTAAAGTACTAGTACTCTTTGGCCGATTTTGATTAAAAGCTTATTTTGTCGGTCACGGGAGGTGTTTAACTTAAATATAAAATTTCAACCTCGTAGCTCAATTCCTTCATGCTTAAAATTGAACACAGACACACCCACACACCCACACACACACCCACACACAGACAGACCATGTCGCGAAAACCACTTTTTTGGATTCAGGGGACCTCAAAACGTGAAGATCCATCAAAATCTCGACATCGAATTTTTGACATGAATCCAATACTTTCTCTCTATATATATATTACATATATACATAGGTAAGAGAAAGTAAAAAACCTCTGTTAATAAAATTCGAAAATTTTATTAAAAAATTGAAAACCTACCACCTTAATTCAACCAAGAAAAGTGCCGAGAAAAGAACATCTTATATTGAAGATCGATTATCTATTTTGATTATTATTATCTATTGTATAATCCAATATCTATTGTTAGATAATATTATTAACGTTGTTGATGAAGTATTTGTCATAGGTTTGTCGTAGATATTATATTATTTATTGTATTGTTATTTGTGTTATTGCTTACAAAAACTTACTAAGTCTCTATACTACTTTGTATTTAAATTATAAGTTTGTACTGTAATTGATAAATTTGAACTTGCTATTGTACCTGAGGCGCGAACGGCCATGGTAGCTCAAGCGCCCTTAAATCTAAATAAATAAATAAAATATTCTGAAAACTCTTGCCCATTTTCGTCGCCAGCTCTTGGAATATTATCTAAAAACGCTTGGCTAAGAAACTAAAGTATAAGAGCTCGAAAAATGCAAAAGTTTTTTTTTTTAAATATTTATAAGGCCCTGAACCTTGAAACAAGCCAATCAACTGAGGGTGGATTCTCGGCGCAGGAAAAGTAAAAAAATTGCCTACCACCTGGGCTGCAACGCTTTCGGAGGATTTATTTTTGTTATATATTCATTTCACCCCCCCATTGAGGTGATATTCGTGGTGAGTGATAAATAATTTCCTTTCCATATGTTGAAGCGTTAATATACTCCTGATTGGCGACAAAAAAAAAAAAAAGAAAACTCACCCCCTCAAGTGAATAGTGAGTCTATTGAAAAGGCATTGAGGGCATGAATCGACATGAGTGAGTGAGGGGTGAAATAATAAAAAGGGAGAGAATCTAGGCAGATGTAACCAATCAGGCATGAGGCGTGACGTTAACGCCGCCGTCGACGTCGCCGTCGCAAACCCTTAGCGCCAGGGTAGGCCAGTTATTGATCGTCTGGCAGCGCCTCACCATCCAGGTGGTCCAATTCCCACGCCAAGTGACCTCACTAACAACATTTAACATTTATCAATGACAGAGAGAGAGACAAATTCTCTAATAATTAATATCTACTTCAATTGTCATTTACATTCTAAATTTGATTTCTTTTTTACTTTTTTGTATTGATTAATTCGCAAATTTTACTCTTTTTTTTATATTTATTCAACCATACATTTTTTTTTATATTTACCGTCTTTTCCGGTATCGGAAGCCATTTAAACGCCATTCCTATTTAATTAATATTTAAAATAAATAGGGTTATGTTATAAAAAAAAACAAATTATATTTATAGGCAAAGAGTATAGATTATTATTCCATAATTAAAAGAGATGTAGACTATATACATGTGTGTTTAATTAGATATTTGGCGTCCAGAGCCATTTATTTCAACAATTCCTTTTAGTTAAAAATATTTTTATAAAAGTTTCCTGTAAAAGGTAAAATATTTTTGCGGACGAGAAAAAATTTTGGTTCCGCGAAAAATAAAATTTTTGAGAACAGCGCCCCCCTCGAAAAAAATTTCTATATACGCCCCTGTCCCTAATAAATAAATAAATACAAAAAATTACGCTTAGAAGTATTTTATTTAATAGAGGGTGAGTTTTGGGGGTGGTTTAATTAAATAAGTCTTTTAAAAATTATTTCACTTCGAATAGATCCCTAATAAATAAATAAATACAAAAAATTACGCTTAGAAGTATTTTATTTAATAGAGGGTGAGTTTTGGGGGTGGTTTAATTAAATAAGCCTTTTAAAAATTATTTCACTTCGAATAGATCCCTAATAAATAAATAAATACAAAAAATTACGCTTAGAAGTATTTTATTTAATAGAGGGTGAATTTTTGGATGTGTAAAAGAAGTGAGTCTTTTAATAGTTATTTTATAAAAGAGATATCGATTTTATTCCCAACAGAATAAATTCCCGTTAGTTTGTTTTCAAATGAAAAGTATTTTTTTTATAAATAGAGAATTTATTATAATTTTATTTCCTGGGCGCTTTGAGAGCAATGCTGTCTCTCTCTGTCTGCTGCCTGCTGCCTGTCTCCAGTTGTACTCGGGTCGTGTCATGAGTCACTCCGTTCGTCTCTCGCGTGTGTTTTAGTTTCTTTTTAATATTGTGTTGTGTTATTTGTGCAATTAAGACGTTCATCCCCTCGTTTGGTCATCTTATCATTAAGGTATTGAATATTTCCTTATCTCATTTGCATAACGGATTAACTAACATTTTATAATTATTTATATTTCCACTTTTTTTTCTCTTTTTAATAAACTCATAATAATATCCAATTTGTAATTATAACACTCTGATAAAGTATGACACCCAGGGAGTGAGAGGGTGTAAATCACCCCCTTCTAATAAACTAAAATACTCTTTTTCTTAATAGATGAATTTTAAAACACAAATTCACTATTATTAACATTTTTTCTTTAATCAAATGAAGTCCGTTCTCTTTTTCTCTCCATCCTCCCCCCACCCCCACCCCATGACTTCTTAACAAAAACTTTAACTTTTCTATTATAATTAGTAATTAAATATTTTTTTTAATTGAAAAATTAAATTTTTAAATTTCGTCTATTTTTTTGTTATTTGCGCAAAAACGACGTTCGTTCACCGCCCAAATCCACGACTCCCCGTTTGATTATCTAATTATCAAGGTATTTAATAAAGTGGGATGAGAGAGGGTGTAATCCACCCCCTTCTTAGACACCAAATTACTATTATAAATAAAATTTCAAAATGTTTATAAAATTCTTTCCTCCAATCAATTGGGGTATGTTCTATCTTCCTCCCCTTAACCAGAGGAGTTTTTCAGTGAGGGGGGAGAGGTAATCTGGTGTGAGTGATTGCACACTACACAACTTTCTCTTATTTTCGGTAATTTAAAGTTGCATTCTGTACTTTTTTTGCTAGATTTTTTGTGTCGAAATAGATTTGAACAAACAAACACCCCTACTGAGCATTTTTAGGGACCCACTTTGTTTTTTTCAAAACAAGTATTTCCTTTAATATTCTCGACATCGAATTTTTGACATGATCGCAATATTATAAGTTTAATATATTTTTTCTCTTTTTAATATTCTCCTAATATCATCCAATTTATAATTATAAAGTATGACACCCAGGGAGTCAGAGGGTGTAAATCAACCCCCCTTCTAATAAACTAAAATACTATTTTTTCTTAATAGGTAAAATTTAAAAACAAAACTTATTTATTAATCAATATTATTAACATGTTTTTCTTTAATCAAATGGGAAGTCCGTTCTCTTTTTTCTCTCCATCCTCCCCCCACCCCAAACTCTAACTTTTCTATCATAATTAGTAATTAAATATTTTTTTTTTTTTTATTAATAAAAAATTCTATTTCGCTGTTAAATTTCTTATTAAAATCAGTAATTTTCAAAGTCAGCTCATCTTTTTGTGTGACATTAAAAAGTGAAATATTTTATATAAAACTAGCTGCAATACCCGCCTTGAACGCACAAGCTTTTTTCGAAACGCAAAGTCACATGGAGGGCCTCTCAGACTCACTATAGTATTTTTTAATTTTATCATTATCAGTATATAGTAGGGAGAGGGAGGGGGAGGGGGGAGGGAGGGGAGGGGGGGAGGAGGGGGGGGGAGGGGGAGGAGGGGAGGGGGAGGAACCATTTCCAGGGACTGAAGGGTGTTTATGCGAGGGATGGAGGGGGAAAATTTTATATTTTTTTTATTCTAATGTTTATTATAAATAAAGTTTTGTAAAGTATTAATTAATAAGTGTTACTTTATGTGCAGCCCGCCAAAAAATTTTAAAATTTAAATTGGCCCGTTGATTAAAAAGGTTGCTCGCTCACCCCTGGTCTATATGATAGAATTTTTTTATTAGGAATTAAAATTTTTTCTTTACAATTTCAACAAGTTGTTAATTCATCCCAATTTTATGCCTATACATTTAGGTTTGAATGAATACTCACTTGATAACACTGTGCAACAAAATGAAACTTTTTTTCTGGCCCCGAGAAAATTCCTTCAGATTCTTAAGTAAAATGACCTCCTGAATCCAAATATGACCTCCGTTTTCCCCCACCACGTACCGTTTTCGGGGGTAGCCCTCTACTTAGTTCCACCCCTTTTCGTTAATTAAAGGGCCACGAAAAAAAATTTGGAGGGATGAAAAGGAATATTTTAACCTTAACATTTCTTCAGAAGGTCTAGAGAAGTGAAAAGTTAAAAAACATTAACATTTGGATCCCAAGGGGGGGGGGGGTGGGGGAGGATTTTGTCCCTTAAAATGCAAAAAAATCATTAAAAATGATCAATTTTTTCTGATTTTCCCCAATTTTTTCACTGATTTTCTACATATTCGAGCTGACAGACCCACCCTCACCCCTTCCTTAAACATCCCTCAACTAAAAAAAAAATGTATAGGATAAAGCGGGTGGGGTGTGGGCGATTCCGAAGCCCTTGCAAGAAGATGGATGGAAGATAAGTGAAAAAATTAAGAAAAAAATCGATCATTTTTAATGATTTTTTTGCAATTTAAAGGACAAAATCCTCCCCCCCATCCTCCCTCCCCTTGGATCCAAATGTTAATCTTTTTTAACTTTTCACATCTCTAGACCTTCTGAAGAAATGTTAAGGCTAAAATATTCCTTTTCATCCCTCCAAATTTTTTTCGTGGCCCTATATAATTAACGAAAAGGGGTGGAACATAAGTAGGGGCTCCCCCCCGAAAACGGTACGTGGAGGGGGAAAACGGAGGGTCATATTTGAAAATAGATAGTCAAAGATTTTTTTTTTTTAATTAAATCAATTTCCCTGATATTAAAAAATTTTTTTCTATAAAATATTATTGAAGATCAATGATCTTCACTGGGGCTTAAAACCATTCTCCTACCCTCTAACTCTCTTGAAAAAAATATACCTTAAATCACTAGCGGTCCCAGGGGGGCCCAGAGGGCCCTTGGGCCCCCCCCCCTTTGGACAGACAAAAATTCAAAAAGTTTTATTTAATATTTTAAAACTAAACAAAAAAATTATAAATTTTTCACGTCTCAGGGTATCTAAAAACGCAAATTTCAATGCGTCTCATTTTCAAAAATTTTTCCATACCCCCTCAAAATTTTTAAAATCGTCAAAAATCGATTTTTTTTCTCGTTATGGTAAAATTTTAGACGAGAAAAAATACCGTTTCTCAGAATTTTTCAACTCCTTAAAAATTTTTTTTGAGCTCATCTCCTTGGAGAGGTTTCCTCTTAAAAAACATGAGAATCTAAAATATTGTCATATATTAAGGATCCGAAGAGAGGTCGATTTGCACCGAAGCTGTTTATTGGATGAAACGTATTTTACGTGAAATTAATGTGTTAAATACGGAAAATATATCGTAATATATCTTGAATAGGTTGGCTAGCTGAAAAATTCCTGTGCAAACTATAATTAATTGCAAATTTAAAAATTATTTTTTTTTTCAAAATTGCACAATAAAGATAATTTTATCACGAATCCAATGATGTACGGTTGCCTGCGGAAAACCTGTGCTGAATCCCGGTTGCTGCGGTTACTTTACAGATGCACTTTTTCGGTTTTTTTTAGATTTTCTCAAAATCTTTACGATTTTGATTGCAACCAAAAACAATTATTTTTTAGACTCTTTTAAAATAAATGTATATTCTCATTATCGGGTTGAAAACCTTTGAAGAACACTTTAATTTACTC
>JAKCPI010004694.1:0-57832 GCA_023213315.1 Euborellia annulipes
GACATTCTTTTCTGGGAGTCCCTATTCTAATACCCTAACGTTGCAGTGCCCCAATCACTGCCGTCTATTTGGGAACAATGGGGAAGAAATAACGACACCTATGCCAGTATAAGAACATCATTCCCCAATCGAACAACATTCAGTGATACTCAGAGGATCCTGAGGCGCCCGACCCCCTCCCCCCAAAAAAAAAGAAAGAAAGCGTGAGCGCAGAAATGTTTTATCTCCCCCTAGTAGTATATCTAACTTAAAGGAACATTAACATTTAAATTAAGCTGAAAAAAGAAAAAAGATAGAAAGAGATGAAGAGATACCCCAATACACATATCCTTCCTATGACTGGATAAACCTAAAAGCTAAACACTTGTTTTGTCTCATGAAGATGATGTCCCACGGTGGATGTTTTTTTAATTTGCATTCGTAATAGAATACAAATTTTACAAGAAAACCTACTTTTACATACACATCCATTGTTATCCCCACGATGTCTTCAATCGATGAATTGGGGCTCTGAAAAAAATGGTTAAATTAGGGATCCTGGAATGGAGAAAAGAAAATATTACATACATCCTATTTTATTTTTAATCTATCTAAAATAAGTTATTGGAAGTCAGAATCAAAAAAGAAAAAGAAATTTTGAAAAAAACCTAAATATATCTAGCTAGCTCTGCGCCCCGCTAATAAAAATATACAAGTCCTTAGGATGTACTGCAGGTGCTGGAAGCGCAGTTTGATCTCTTAAGTTACAATGGATATGGCAGAACTAACCAAAGGTTCAAACAGAGACGTGAAGGCTGACGATGACTCTTCTTACAACTGTGTTTTTCAATGCCATCTGAAAAATAAAAAAAATAATATTAATAAATAAATTTATTCTATTTAAAGCAGTGGCGGTACCCAGGATTTGTTGTCAAGGGGGGGACCAATTTTTTTTTTTTTTTTTTATTCATTTAAGCTCTTTTTGTTGGCAGCAAAGGCCATTTAGTCCTATTTTATATATTTATTTCACCTGGTTTGGTAGCCAATGGCCCAAAATTTATGATGTAGGGAAGGTAAAGAATAGGGTGGCGCAAAAATCCGACTAATTTTTTTTTCGACCTCGTGTTAGTCTAAATCCGAAGAGAGGTCGATTTGCACGTATTTTACATGAAATCTAATATGTTAAATAATATATCGTGAATAGAATATTTAAAAACTAATTTTTTTTTTCAAAATTGCACAATAAAGATAATTTTATCACGAATCCAATGATGTACGGTTGCCTGCGGAAAACCTGTGCTGAATTCCGGTTGCTGCGGTTACTTTACAGATGCACTTTTTTTCGTTTTTTTTTTTTTTAGAATTTCTCAAAATTCCCTCTTACGATTTTGATTAAAATTCAAAAAACAATTATTTTTTAGACTCTCTTTAAAATGTATATTCTTACTCTTGTACTTCATTGGAAAGAGAAGAAATGGTTGGCATGGTAACAAAATATAAATATTTTCCTATACTTATAAATTTTACATCTTGAATTCGAATGTACCGTACTGTCAGAAATTAAAAATATGTCGACACAAACAAATCTGGTGTGAGAAGCACAGGACATAATTTTCGATTCTTCTTAGGTAATCGAAACTTGTGTACCATGGTAACCATTTCTCCTATCTTTTCTATGAAGTACAAGAGTAAATTAAAGTGTTCTTCAAAAGTTTTCAACCCGATAATGAGAATATACATTTATTTTAAAGAGAGTCTAAAAAATAATTGTTTTTTGAATTTTAATCAAAATCGTAAAAGGGAATTTTGAGAAAATCTAAAAAAACCGAAAAAGTGCATCTGTAAAGTAACCGCAGCAACCGGGATTCAGCACAGGTTTTCCGCAGGCAACCGTACATCATTGGATTCGTGATAAAATTATCTTTATTGTGCAATTTTGAAAAAAAAAAATAATTTTTAAATTTGCAATTAATTATAGTTTGCACAGGAATTTTTCAGCCAACCTATTCAAGATATATTACGATATATTCGTATTTAACACATTAAATTTCACGTAAAATACGTTTCATCCAATAAACAGCTCGGTGCAAATCGACCTCTCTTCGGATCCCCTAATATATGACAATATTTTAGTTCCTCATGTTTTAAGAGACCTCTCCAAAGATGAGCTCAAAAAAATTTTTTAAGGGTTGAAAATTTGAGAAACGGTATTTTTCTCGTCTAAAATTTTACCATAACGAGAAAAAAAAATCGATTTTTGACGATTTTAAAATTTTGAGGGGGTATGGAAAAATTTTTGAAAATGAGGCATTGAAATTTGCGTTTTTAGATACCCTGAGACGTGAAAAATTTATAATTTTTTTGTTTAGTTTTAAAATATTAAATAAAACTTTTGAATTTTTGTCTGTCCAAAGGGGGGGGCCCGGGCCCCTCTGGGCCCCCTGGGACCGCTAGTGATTTAAGGTATATTTTTCAAGAGAGTTAGGGTAGGAGAATGGTTTTAAGCCCCAGTGGTCATTGATCTTCAATAATATTTTATAGAAAAAAATTTTTTAATATCAGGGAAATTGATTTAATTAAAAAAAAAAAAAAAATCTTTGACTATCTATTTTCAAATATGACCTCCGTTTTCCCCCTCCACGTACCGTTTTCGGGGGGGAGCCCCCTACTTATTTCCACCCCTTTTCGTTAATTATAGGGCCACGAAAAAAATTTGGAGGGATGAAAAGGAATATTTTAGCCTTAACATTTCTTCAGAAGGTCTAGAGATGTGAAAAGTTAAAAAAAGATTAACATTTGGATCCAAGGGGAGGGAGGATGTGGGGGGAGGATTTTGTCCTTTAAATTGCAAAAAAATCATTAAAAATGATCGATTTTTTTCTTAATTTTTTCACTTATCTTCCATCCATCTTCTTGCAAGGGCTTCGGAATCGCCCACACCCCACCCGCTTTATCCTATACATTTTTTTTTAGTTGAGGGATGTTTAAGGAAGGGTGAGGTGGGTCTGTCAGCTCGAATATGTAGAAAATCAGTGAAAAAATTGGGGAAAATCAGAAAAAATTGATCATTTTTAATGATTTTTTTGCATTTTAAGGGACAAAATCCTCCCCCACATCCCCCCCCCCCTTGGATCCAAATGTTAATGTTTTTTAACTTTTCACTTCTCTAGACCTTCTGAAGAAATGTTAAGGTTAAAATATTCCTTTTCATCCCTCCAAATTTTTTTCGTGGCCCTTTAATTAACGAAAAGGGGTGGAACTAAGTAGAGGGCTACCCCCCGAAAACGGTACGTGGTGGGGGAAAACGGAGGTCATATTTGGATTCAGGAGGTCATTTTACTTAAGAATCTGAAGGAATTTTCTCGGGGCCAGAAAAAAAGTTTCATTTTGTTGCACAGTGTTATCAAGTGAGTATTCATTCAAACCTAAATGTATAGGCATAAAATTGGGATGAATTAACAACTTGTTGAAATTGTAAAGAAAAATTTTAATTCCTAATAAAAAAATTCTATCATATAGACCAGGGGTGAGCGAGCAACCTTTTTTAATCAACGGGCCAATTTAAATTTTAAAATTTTTTGGCGGGCTGCACATAAAGTAACACTTATTAATTAATACTTTACAAAACTTTATTTATAATAAACATTAGAATAAAAAAAATATAAAATTTTCCCCCTCCATCCCTCGCATAAACACCCTTCAGTCCCTGGAAATGGTTCCTCCCCCTCCCCTCCTCCCCCTCCCCCTCCTCCCCCCTCCCCTCCTCCCCCTCCCCCTCCTCTCCCTACTATATACTGATAATGATAAAATTAAAAAATACTATAGTGAGTCTGAGAGGCCCTCCATGTGACTTTGCGTTTCGAAAAAAGCTTGTGCGTTCAAGGCGGGTATTGCAGCTAGTTTTATATAAAATATTTCACTTTTTAATGTCACACAAAAAGATGAGCTGACTTTGAAAATTACTGATTTTAATAAGAAATTTAACAGCGAAATAGAATTTTTTATTAATAAAAAAAAAAAAAAAATATTTAATTACTAATTATGATAGAAAAGTTAGAGTTTGGGGTGGGGGAGGATGGAGAGAAAAAGAGAACGGACTTCCCATTTGATTAAAGAAAAACATGTTAATAATATTGATTAATAAATAAGTTTTGTTTTTAAATTTTACCTATTAAGAAAAAAATAGTATTTTAGTTTATTAGAAGGGGGTTGATTTACACCCTCTGACTCCCTGGGTGTCATACTTTATAATTATAAATTGGATGATATTAGGAGAATATTAAAAAGAGAAAAAATATATTAAACTTATAATATTGCGATCATGTCAAAAATTCGATGTCGAGAATATTAAAGGAAATACTTGTTTTGAAAAAAACAAAGTGGGTCCCTAAAAATGCTCAGTAGGGGTGTTTGTTTGTTCAAATCTATTTCGACACAAAAAATCTAGCAAAAAAAGTACAGAATGCAACTTTAAATTACCGAAAATAAGAGAAAGTTGTGTAGTGTGGAATCACTCACACCAGATTACCTCTCCCCCTCCCTGAAAAACTCCTCTGGTTAAGGGGAGGGGGAGAGAGAACATACCCCAATTGATTGGAGGAAAGAATTTTATAAAAATTTTGAAATTTTATATATTAGAGTAATTTGGTGTCTAAGAAGGGGGTGGATTACACCCTCTCTCATCCCACTTTATTAAATACCTTGATAATTAGATAATCAAACGGGGAGTCGTGGATTTGGGCGGTGAACGAACGTCGTTTTTGCGCAAATAACAAAAAAATAGACGAAATTTAAAAATTTAATTTTTCAATTAAAAAAAATATTTAATTACTAATTATAATAGAAAAGTTAAAGTTTTTGTTAAGAAGTCATGGGGTGGGGGGGGGGGGTTGGAGAGAAAAAAGAGAACGGACTTCATTTGATTAAAGAAAAAATGTTAATAATAGTGAATTTGTGTTTTTAAATTTTATCTATTAAAAAAAATAATATTTTAGTTTATTAGAAGGGGGTGATTTGCACCCTCCCACTCCCTGGGTGTCATACTTTATCAGAGTGTTATAATTATAAATTGGATATTATTATGAGTTTATTAAAAAGAGAAAAAAAAGTGGAAATATAAATAATTATAAAATGTTAGTTAATCCGTTATGGAAATGAGATAAGGAAATATTCAATACCTTAATGATAAGATGATCAAGCGAGTGGATGAACGTCTTAATTGCACAAATAACACAACACAATATTAAAAAGAAACTAAAACACACGCGAGAGACGAACGGAGTGACTCATGACACGACCCGAGTACAACTGGAGACAGGCAGCAGGCAGCAGACAGAGAGAAATAGCATTGCTCTCAAAGCGCCCAGGAAATAAAATTATATAAATTCTCTATTTATAAAAAAAATACTTTTCATTTGAAAACAAACTAACGGGAATTTATTCTGTTGGGAATAAAATCGATATCTCTTTTATAAAATAACTATTAAAAGACTCACTTCTTTTACACACCCTTAAAACTCACCCTCTATTAAATAAAATACTTCTAAGCGTAATTTTTTGTATTTATTTATTTATTAGGGATCTATTCGAAGTGAAATAATTTTTAAAAGACTTATTTAATTAAACCACCCCCAAAACTCACCCTGTATTAAATAAAATACTTCTAAGCGTAATTTTTTGTATTTATTTATTTATTAGGGACAGGGGCGTATATAGAAATTTTTTTCGGGGGGGGGGGCCTGTTCTCAAAAATTTTATTTTTCGCGGAACCAAAATTTTTTCTCGTCCGCAAAAGTATTTTACCTTTTACAGGAAATTTTATAAAAATATTTTTAACTAAAAGGAATTGTTGAAATAAATGGCTCTGGACGCCAAATATCTAATTAAACACACATGTATATAGTCTACATCTCTTTTAATTATGAAATAATAATCTATACTCTTTGCCTATAAATTTTTTTTTATAACATAACCCTATTTATTTTTAATATTAATTAAATAGGAATGGCGTTTAAATGGCTTCCGATACCGGAAAAGACGGTAAATATAAAAAAAATGTATGGTTGAATAAATATAAAAAAAAGAGTAAAATTTGCGAATTAATCAATACAAAAAAGAAAAAAAAAAAGAAATCAAATTTAGAATGTAAATGACAATTGAAGTAGATATTAATTATTAGAGAATTTGTCTCTCTCGCTCTCTCTGTCATTGATAAATGTTAAATGTTGTTAGTGAGGTCACTTGGCGTGGGAATTGGACCACCTGGATGGCGAGGCGCTGCCAGACGATCAATAACTGGCCTACCCTGGCGCTAAGGGTTTGCGACGGCGGCGTTAACGTCACGCCTCATGCCTGATTGGTTACATCTGCCTAGATTCTCTCCCTTTTTATTATTTCACCCCTCACTCACTCATGTCGATTCATGCTCTCAATGCCTTTTCAATAGACTCACTATTCACTTGAGGGGGTTTTTTTTTTGTCGCCAATCAGGAGTATATTAACGCTTCAACATATGGAAAGGAAATTATTTATCACTCACCACGAATATCACCTCAATGGGGGGGGGGGGGGGTGAAATGAATATATAACAAAAATAAATCCTCCGAAAGCGTTGCAGCCCAGGTGGTAGCAATTTTTTTACTTTTCCTGCGCCGAGAATCCACCCTCAGCTGATTGGCTTGTTTCAAGGTCCAGGGCCTTATAAATATTTAAAAAAAAAAAAACTTTTGCATTTTTCGAGCTCTTATACTTTAGTTTTTTAGCCAAGCGTTTTTAGATAATATTCCAAGAGCTGGCGACGAAAATGGGCAAGAGTTTTCAGAATATTTTATTTATTTATTTAGATTTAAGGGCGCTTGAGCTACCATGGCCATTCGCGCCTCAGGTACAATAGCAAGTTCAAATTTATCAATTACAGTACAAACTTACAATTTAAATACAAAGTAGTATAGAGACTTAGTAAGTTTTTGTAAGCAATAATACAAATAACAATACAATAAATAATATAATATCTACGGCAAACCTATGACAAATACTTCATCAACAACGTTAATAATATTATCTAACAATATATATTGGATTATACAATAGATAATAATAATCAAAATAGTTAATATATAATAGTATATATGATATACAGAATTAAATAATATATAATTCATGATAAATAAATTCAATACTATAAATAAATAATTAAACTTCTCCAGAAATCGTTAAAAATGATCGATTTTTTTTTATTTTTTCACTGATTTTCTACATATTCCGGCGGACCTCACCCTTCCTTAAACATCCCTCTACTAAAAAAAATATATAGGATAAAGCGGGTGGGGTGTGGGCGATTCCCCGAAGCCCTTGCAAGAAGATGGAAGATTCACAGTTCATTTGGTCAAATTGGCAATTATGCGGCTAACTTTCATTTTTTTGGGCTGATCTTTACAAATTTAAACTTAAATATACGGAGAAAATATACGAAGGAAGTTTACTTCTTATTTAAGCCGGATATTCGGGCAGGTATCATAAAAAATTTATTAAAACAAATTTTCTATTTTCAGGATTTTTATTGTCAGATGACTGGTGCGCAACAATGACTAACCAGTTTCGGTCCCTAAGGGACCATCATCAGATCTGCAACAATAATATGTAACATGAGTTTTTACAAGTCAAATCATTTTTTTCGGATATCCGGCTTAAATAAGAAGTAAACTTCCTTCGTATATTTTCTCATCTGATGACTCTTGCAACTTCCTAAATTCTTAAATATACGGATTCTTCTATGTCCTTCAATATTTCCATATTTTATCTAAAGGGGTAGAAATTATTTCTTGTCAATAATTGAAAAAATTCTTCTTGCAAGGGCTTCGGAATCGCTTACACCCCACACCTGCTTTATCCTATATATTTTTTTTTAGTAGAGGGATGTTTAAGGAATAGTGAAGTGGGTCTGTCCGCAGGAATATGTAGAAAACCAGTGAAAAAAATAAAAAAAATCGATCATTTTTAATGATTTTTTTGCATTTTAAGGGTCAAAATCCTCCCCCACATCCCCCTTGGATCCAAATGTTAATGTTTTTTAACTTTTCACTTCTCTAGACCTTCTGAAGAAATGTTAAGGCTAAAATATTCCTTTTCATCCCTCCAAATTTGATTCATGGCCCTATAATTAACGAAAAGGGGTGGAAATAAGTAGAGGGCTACCCCCCCCCCCCGAAAACGGTAAGTGCTGGAGGAAAACGGAGGTCATATTTGGATTCAGGAGGTCATTTTACTTAAGAATCTGAAGGAATTATCTCAGGGTTTTTTTCTTGCCGCACAGTGTTATTGGCAATTATACACTTAATGCAAAGCACATCTGTGATTGAACCAGGATTCATCTATATAGGTCAATATCTCTGGGCTTAGGAACAATATAATTTTATATGAAGCAAACAAATTGTATTATTAACAAATTCTGGTTCAATCACATGTGTGCTTTGCAAGATGTGTGTAATTGCCAATAACTGAAGTTGGCCAAATGAATTGAGGCCGAAAATTCTTATTCTGGGAGTTCTATTGAAATTCTGATTCTAGACACCGAAATTTCCATTTTTTGTTTTTAAAGTTTGCTTGAGGGGTGTTTTTGCTCGCCGCCCTTGGGAGGGGGTGTACTTGTTTAAGTTTTTCGCTTATATCTCGCATATTTTGTGCACCTTAATATATAGAGCATAAAATTTGCAAAAATTTGGCGATAAAACAAGTATGTAGACCCAATATTAACCGAGATACGGCCGATCAAAGTTTCTATTTGTTTTGCATTTCGAGATATTTTAGACTTTGTTCAGTTTTTCGCTTATAACTCGCAAGCTAAACATATTTTTTGCACCATACTACAACACAAGATTGTAGAGTATTTCCTAGAATTTGGTTGATAAATCAATATTAACCGGGATACGGCCGAACGAATGTTCTATTACATTTAGAGAAACTTTGTCTAACTTTGATCGGCCGTATCTCGGTTAATATTCGTTCTACATATTCGTTTTATCAACCAAATTTTAGCAAATTTTATGCTATGCAGCTTTGTATTGATACGAAATATAAAACCAAATAAAAACTGAAAAAAGTCCTCAAATTTTGAGATTTTTGCAACCCCCGTCCCCTACCAAGTCAGCACATGGTCCTCGAGGTCAAAAACTTTGGATAGATCCTAACAGAAATTGATGTTTTATGGCTGTGAAGATTTACTCAGGAATTCGCAGTGACTTTGCAGCCAGGAGATTAAATAAAAAAAATCTTTTATTTAATTTTTATTCGCCGACGTTTCGGTCGCCAATCACGACCTTCATCAGGGCAAATATTGTCAAATATACACGATCTTATATGATATATAAATATTTGACAATATTTGCCCTGATGAAGGTCGTGATTGGCGACCGAAACGTCGGCGAATAAAAAATTAAATAAAAGATTTTTTTTATTTAATCTCCTGGCTGCAAAGTCACTGCGAATTGCTAACAGAAAGTTGTGTGCTGTGCGACCAGTCACACCAGATTTTTTTCCAATTCTCTTTAAAAATTTCTTTCCAATTTTAAATATATACTATTAGCAGTATACAAAACAAAATTGATTTACATTACAAGTACTTTACTAATGTACTTTTTTAGTTTTTTTTTTCCAATTTTATATACAGGTAAATAAATAAAAATAAAATAAAAAAAAAAGATTTTTAAAAAAATGCTTTTATTTAAATTGAACTAAAAAGAGAGAAATAAGAAAGAAATAATTTAATTGTTCTTGTTAAAATTTTTTAATATTTGACTTAAAATAAAAGCGTGGGGCGCTTCGAAGTGATTCCGAGGCTCGCGCCCCACGCTTTTATTTTAAGTCATAAATATTAAAAAATTTTAACAAGAACAATTAAATTATTTCTTTCTTATTTCTCTCTTTTTAGTTCAATTTAAATAAAAGCATTTTTTTAAAAATCTTTTTTTTTATTTTATTTTTATTTTAAGTTTTTTAGTCTTTTAGTCTTATCAAAAATCATCAATATGATAAAGTACCACATTAGTTTGGCCTGTATTGATTTGGTTCAATTGAAAAATTATTCATTGTCATAAAAAAATGACTCGTAAATATCAAAATTCAAAACTATAGTTAATAGGGCCTTATTTGCGTGAGGCTTCAAATAAAGTACCACATTAGTTTGGTCTATTTTGATCAAAACCACCATATAGTGGCGTCATCAAAAATGACTCTTAAGTATTACATTTCACACCTCTAGCCCATCGGGAAGTCTTTTGAAATTACATTAATTCGCGAAGGGTTTCAAATAAAGTACCACATTAGTTTGGTCTATTTTGATCAAAACCACCATATAGTGGCGTCATCAAAAATGACTCTTAAGTATTACAATTCACACCTCTAGCCCATCGGGAAGTCTTTTGAAATTACATTAATTCGCGAAGGGTTTCAAATAAAGTACCACATTAGTTTGGTCTATTTTGATCAAAACCACCATATAGTGGCGTCATCAAAAATGACTCTTAAGTATTACAATTCACACCTCTAGCCCATCGGGAAGTCTTTTGAAATTACATTAATTCGCGAAGGGTTTCAAATAAAGTACCACATTAGTTTGGTCTATTTTGATCAAAACCACCATATAGTGGCGTCATCAAAAATGACTCTTAAGTATTACATTTCACACCTTTAGCCCATCGGGAAGTCTTTTGAAATTACATTAATTCGCGAAGGGTTTCAAATAAAGTACCGCATTAGTTTGGTCTATTTTGATCAAAACCACCATATAGTGGCGTCATCAAAAATGACTCTTAAGTATTACATTTCACACCTCTAGCCCATCGGGAAGTCTTTTGAAATTACATTAATTCGCGAAGGGTTTCAAATAAAGTACCACATTAGTTTGGTCTATTTTGATCAAAACCACCATATAGTGGCGTCATCAAAAATGACTCTTAAGTATTACATTTCACACCTCTAGCCCATCGGGAAGTCTTTTGAAATTACATTAATTCACGAAGGGTTTCAAATAAAGTACCACATTAGTTTGGTCCATTTTGGTAAAACCAAACTCACAATTTGCGTCATCAAAAATGACTCTTAAATATCAAATTTCACACCTCTAGCTCATCGGGAAGTGTCCTTAACAAAGCCATAAAGTTGGTGACCTTGAAAGAGTAAGTTAAATAAAAGCATTTAAAAAATAACACCGAGCTTCAGGAACTGTATCTATATTATTAATTGTCTGAAACGAGTTGACTGAACTTGGTTAAGAAAAGGTGAGGGTCGGCCGTAGGCGGGGCCCGAGCCAGCTGGAGGGCTGTCCAAGGGGGGCGAAGCCGTCACTGGTTAAGAGAAAGTAAATAAAATGAGACGCTCGTAAAAAAAAGACAAAAAGAAAAATTGTGTCCATTTAAGGTTGTTCGGACATTAAAGCACTTTGTTAGATTAAAAGCTAATTTTTTAATATGTTATTAATCACTATCACATACGTTTAAAATAAAATTTTGAAGCAGATCTGACGCAGAATTATCGTGTAATTAATTTTTAAAAAATTGAAATTTAACAAGTAGTCTATGGCGAATATCGACGAAACGCACACATATCGAATTATATAGCCATCTCTGCATCAGATACAAAAACAAAAAAACTTACATTTTATCAATTCACTTCCGAGGAATACGTTAAAAATAAAATCAAGAGTTTCTGCCGAAGGCTTTTAAAGATATTTTTAACAAGAAAGTCAAAAAAATTCTCCAAAATGACAGTCGCCAATATTTAAAAATAACGAAGTCTCGAGAGTGAGACCAGCCTGGCAACGTCGCATAAAATAATACTCTTTTCTCGATGTCAGTTACATTTTTTTATTCCATTTTACGATATTTTTTCTCGCAAATCGTCCATTGTGTTTAAACTGATTTGCATTAAACATTGTAATATATTAAATAAATTAAAATTTAAGGCGTTTAAGATTTAAAATAGATAGATGATGAATGCAATGTTGCCAGTTCTATATTACGTGAAAAACTGCTCAAGTCGAAAGTCATTCATTTATTATTTTTGGTAATTAAATTATTAACTTAATACAATTATAAACTATGATAGGTCACGACTAAATTATAATAAGGAATTTTGGCATTCAAATTTTTAATTTTATTAAAAAAAAAATTTAGATTCTATTATGACTTACGAGGTACTATCCGAACAACTTTAATAGAAAAAGAAAGGTATTTAAAATTGGTGGTATTTAAAAAATGAATTTTTAAAAGCAGCAGGTGAATAACTTAAAAAAAAAAGAAAGTGAATATTTGATGGTCAATTTATCGTTGCCTAAATAAATGATGATGCATTTGGCAATTGAGAGGAGGGTTAATGCCGGCTGATGAGCAGGGGTCGTGGATATTAGGGCAGGTGAGGCCAAGCGAGCGTGACCCCTCACCTACCCTCTACTAGAGAGATAGATAGCACGTGCACCAAGGGCAGGGGCAGCTGCTCAAGCCACGTGTCTCTCTCGCTCTCTACTATGTTGTCATTCTAAATATTTATCGAATAGTTTTAATCTCGGGGATTAGCACAAGATCTCCGCAAAAAGAGAGAGGGGGAATTAAGAAGCGCTTTTTTTCGATTGCTATCTATTGTCTGCGTAAGGGGATTTAAACTTTTTTCTATTGCTTTTAAATTAAGCTTGTTTACATTGCACTTGGGGATAAATAATAAAAACGCCCTCAGTCTGCCAACACCTCGCATATATGGGGTGGTCGAAATTATATATCTATATAAGCCTATTAATGGACCACAGAAACGGGATTTTGTCCAATGAAATCTCTAACACGAAGCTTTTCAACAAAATCGGCCAAAGAGTACTAGTTAGTACTTTACTGATGTGATGTATTTTGATAAAAATTCAAAAATCAATTATTTTTTAGATGCTCTTTAAAATGTTTATTCTCATTTCGCTCTCGAAATTTTTTGAAGACTTGAACTTCATTTTTTGATTTCTTGAACTTCATTTTTTGATTTCTTGAACTTCATAAGAATGATAGGAAAAATGGTTGCCATGGTAACAAAATCAGGGGCGTATATAAGGGGGGAGACCCGGGCCCCCCGAAATTTCCTAAATGCATATACATATATAGGAATATAGAGCCAATAATGGATCTCGCCCCCCCCCCCCCCGAAATCCCGAAATGTTTGCGCGGCCCCGTAGCGCGAAAATGTAGCCTCCACAAAAAGGAAATGTTCCGCGAACGGCACATGAAAAAATTTTGGTTCCACGGATGGTACCGCGGGCGGCAAAAATTTAGCGTCTCTAAAAAAAAAAAAGGTTAAAATATTTTTTCGGGCGGGAAAAAAATTTGGTTCCGCGAAAAAAAAATTTTTCGCAGAAAAATTTTTGAGATCAGGCCCCACCCCCCGAAAAAAATTTCTATATACACGCCTCTGAACAAAATATAAATATTTTAAAGAATAAAAACTTTTTTAAATTTCGGTTGGTGTATTTAGTTCAAAAATTGATATAAATCTACAATTTTAGTGTAAAAAGTAAATACAAAATTTGGTGAGAGTGAAGAATACTTTAACTACTGTACGATTTCATTTATATGGGTAAGTTTTTAATGGAAAAATATTCCCTCCCTTCTCTTTATTAGTCTAAAAAAGGTGTCGGAAAGGGTATATGTAAAAATAAAGAAAAGTTACTTACTTTTTTGGGTTTTGTCTTTCTTTATTTTAATTTACATGCCAAAAATCTTGTGCAGAACTCTTCTGATTGGGAAAACTAAAGAAATTAATTAAATAGAGTTGGAAAAATAATTAATATGAAAAATTGTTTATTTTTTTTTTTTTTTAATAATGAAAGATAAAGCAGCTAACTTCAGATGATAATTTAAAAAAAATCAAAGAATAACATAAAGTTAGCTCCTTTTTCGTACAATATTTTTAAAAATAAATAATTATTATTTAATAAATAATTTATATATATTTAATAAATGTATTATTAATAATAATAATTATTTTTTCAACTCTATTTCATTAATTTCTCTAATTATCTCAATCAGAAGAGGTCTACACAAGCAAATTACAATGGAGGAAGAAAAAACCCAAAAAAAAGTAATAAAGACAAGGCATGGAGAATTTTCTCTAAAAAACTTGCCAATATTAATGAAATTGCTAACGTCGTATTTTTCCTTTTACCCCCCAAAAACGTTTTTATAAAATTATCCCAACCCTTCTTGGGAGAAAAAAAAAAAATGGTTGTTGCGAAACTGTATATTGCAAATCAATCTTCGATCTAATTAAAATTCTGATAACAAATAAAAAAGAAATTTCTCGAATTTTTGGTTCCCAAATGCATTTTAACTGTGAGTAAATATTTTAATCTATTTTTCAGATGAAATCGATTTGTTTTGTTTCTTTGTTTTTTCCAAGCACAACAGGAGCTAAAAGTATTTACTTGTCAACGCCGTTGGAAGTCTCCTCACCACTCAGTATTTATATAACGCCCTTGTTGGGCTTGTATATAGCCCAGACGAAGACGGTCCATCGTCGACGATGGTGCCGTGTCTGCTTCGTGTATTGCTGGCCTATGTTGGTATCCTGGGTTTGATTCATGCTTCTGGTGTTGATCTTTCACCTGGGTCATCAATAGCTGGCGCGCCGGTTGTCGCTGCCGCTGACGCACCGGCCACATCGGCTGACGAATGTCAAGTTACTCCTGTTATACATGTACTTCAATATCCAGGCTGTGTGCCGAAACCGATCCCGTCGTTTGCCTGCACTGGCAGATGTAGTAGCTATGTTCAAGTTTCTGGATCTAAGATTTGGCAAATGGAGAGAAGTTGCATGTGCTGTCAAGAATCAGGAGAACGTGAGGCACAGGTACTTCTTTTTTCTTTAATACCCGTCTTCATAAACCACCCTCATCTTAGGAAGCCTTCAATTCCATAGAGGGATCTCAATTCTTAGGGATTTTTACTTATATAATTTGGCAACACCAATATGGTGGCCGCAATTAAGTTCGAAACTAACCTTACCTGAACCTAACCTTTTTTTTTCGTTGTCAAAACAAAACCTCTATTTTACGATATTCAGTTTGTTTTTAATCAAAATAATTATAATTCTATCTTTATTTATAGTTTTGATTTTCAGGGAATTTTTATTAATATCAATTTATTGACAAAGAATAGACAATTAAAAATATAAAAATAATGGTGCTATTGATATGTGGAAAAGAGTAACCAAAAGATATAATAAACAGGCTTTCCATTTAATCCTTTCGTCTTCAAATTCTTTATTTATTTAATAAAAATTATTCCTATTCATAATTTTAATTGGTGTTTAATAACTAATTAATTAATGATATTTATAAAAAAAAAATATAACAAATTGTTATGTATTTATTGAAAAATACACAGGAAATAATAAAACAAATATCAAGAAAAGAAAACAACATTTAATGTTAATGCAGTTCAAAATATACATTCAACAATACTATATCAATAAATTAGGAAACTATTGTCTTTGGGGTTTATTACGTCATAATAGTTTTAATTTATTTAAATTTGAAATATATCATTTCCTCCCTCCCCCAAGTTGCACCGTCTATATAAATAGAAGAAACTTCGGCCGAAACATATCCAGAACATTAAGAAATTTCTCCAGAACTTCCAGATCAATCAACAAGGAAGTCAGCCAGAATCAGAAGACCACCTACACGATATTCTCCTTAATGGTTGGGGAGGAAATGATATATTTCAAATTTAAATAAATTACCTCCATTATGACGTAATAAAAACCAAAGACAATAGTTTCCTAATTTGTTGATATAGTATTGTTGAATGTATATTTTGATCTCCATTAACATTAAATGTTGTTTTCTTTTCTTGAAATTTGTGTTATTATTTCCTGTGTATTTTACAATAAATACATAACACAAATAGGTTATAATTTATGAATATTATATATTTAAATATCACTCCAAGAGTTTTCTTCCTCTGGTTTCGAAACGTCATCAAATCTTTTTTTTTTTTTAGGTTTCATTATTCTGCCCGAAAGCCCGGCCCGGTGAGCGAAAATTCCGAAAAGTGACAACAAAAGCACCCTTAGAATGCATGTGCCGGCCATGCACTGCCGTCGAGGAATCCGCCATCATACCACAAGAAATTGCAGGCTTTGCCGATGAAGGACCTCTCAGTAATCATTTCCGTATGTCGGTGCAGCAATAGAAGAAAGAGAGAGCAACAACGATGAGTCATCGCCTAAAAAACAAAACCACAACAACAACAACTCCCCCTTTTCTTTTTAATTATTGGCAAATAGAAGGAAATCGATCCCGGCCTCTTTAATTATTCATTTACGAATTTATTGATAAATATTGTTGAAATTAATGTAAAAAAAAGAAAATAATAATAATAATGTCTTAATTAAATAATTTTATAAATAAAATAATGTATTTTAATTGATAAATAAATAAAAAAATTCGATTTTATATTCTTTTTAAGTAGCATTATTCATCCATACGTGTGCTAATAAGTTAGGTCGGATTTAGAGGTAAATAGTGAATTATGAATTTTAAACAAATATTGTATATTACATTTACTGTAATTGGTGTCTGTAGGGGAAATGAATAAGTAAATATTAAGGTTACGGGACGACAATAGAAGTTGAACAAATAAATAAGCTTCTCTCCTGGGTGCCATGCCCCAACTAGAACGAAAGCAAGCAAGAAGCTCCTCAGCGCCTTAGCTATAGGCAACCACAACGGCAAGAAAAAAATCGCTCCGAGTCGAGTGCAGCGGCGCAAGCGGCGCTGACGACACACAAAGGTATGAATAAAATTAAAAAAACAAGGAAATGAGAAATTATGATATTTATTATTGACAATGTCCGAATGCAGTGATGAATGTTATTTTAATTAATAAGTATTTAACAAGTTAACTTTAATTTTGACTTTCTCTTGCCTCTATATACTGGGTATGTTAATATAGAAAGTATTGGATTCATGTCAAAAATTCGATGTCGAGATTTTGATGGATATACACGTTTTGAGATCCCCGAAATCCAAAAAAAAGTGTTTTTTCGCGACATGATCTGTGTGTATGTGTCTGTCTGTCTGTGAAAAATTTAAAGCATGAAGGAATTGAGCTATGAGGCTAAAATTTTATATTTAAGTTAAGCATCCCTCTAGGGCGTGAAAATAAGTTTTTAAACAAAATCGGCCAAAAAGTACTAGTACTTTACTGATGTACTTTTTCAGTTTTTTTCGATTTTCTCAAAATTCGCTCCAACGATTTTGATTAAAATTCATAAATCAATTATTTTTTAGATGCTTTTTCAAATGTATATTCTCATTTTGCCATTGAAATCTTCTAAAGACCATTTTACTCATAGAGAAGATAGGAGAAATGGTTGCCATGGTAACAAAATATAAATATTTTCCCATACTTATAAATTTTACATCTTGAAATTCTAATATATCGGCGGAAACTAAATATATCTACATATAAATGAAAAATCTGGTGTGACAAGTACAGATGTGTGCTGTGCGACTAGTCACACCAGATTTTTTGTAATCATATATCGGTGAATTAAGGTTAATGAATCCTCTGTAATGGAGATTGCGATAGATTGTAAATTTGCGCGCCCAACCCTTTTAGTTTTAGAATTTTAAAGAACATATACAAAATTATTTTTCTCTCTTTAGTTAGCTTTTATAAAAGCGTTGTTTTTAAAATTTTTTTTTATATTATTTTATTTAACTCTTTTTTAGTTTTTGTAATAAAATATTAATACGTATGAGTTATATACATATAAGATATACATGTATAGGATAGAATAAGTCAATTTGAATTTTAAAAGAAGAGAAATTTTGAATATAAATTTCAACCGCTCTCTCTTTTTTTTTGATCGGCCGCCATTTTGAAATTAATTATGCTCCAAAGATGAGACAAATCAAATATTGCATTGTCACGGGAGTTACATATGTGTATAAAATTTGAAAGCTCTAGATCAGTGATTCCCAACCGGTGTGCCCCGGCACCCAAGGGTGCCGCGTGATTGCCTTAGGGGTGCCGCGAGATATAGGAATAAATAAAAGAAAAAAATTTATTAATAGTTTAATTAAATAAAAAAATCCCGAGGAGCAGGACAACAGCAGATACTGTATGTTACCAATCCTCTCATTCAGTGGCTGTATCTCCTCAGGGCTCGGATAAAAACGGAAAAATTTAGATAAAAAAAATAATGAAAATTTCTCTTTGAGAGGGCCTGGGGGTTCAGGGCTCCGGTAAAAACGGAAAAAAATTTAATGAAAATTTCTCTTTGAGAGGGCCTGGGGCCCTCAGGGTTCAGGGATATACGGTATTTTAAAAATATTTTTTGTATGATCTAATAATGGGGCCCGAAATAAAGGTTTCGGGGGGGGGGTAGCTAAAAAACGTTACGGTACTGCTCTCATTACAAAATTTGAAAAGGGTTCTGATTTGTTTAATCAATTTTAACATTTAATTAATAATTTTAACTCATTACAACTTATTGTATAATGATATTTCAATATATTTAGGTACATATAAAAGTTAATTTTTACTTTCTCTTACTGTGAAAATAAGCTTTTAATTAAAATCGGCCAAAGAGTATTATTACTTTAATGATGTACTTTTTCAGTTTTTTTTCGATTTTCGCAAAATTCGCTCCAACGATTTTAATTAAAATTCAAAAATCAATTATTTTTTACTTTCTCTTACCTATGTATATATGTAATATATATATAGAGAGAAAGTATTGGATTCATGTCAAAAATTCGATGTCGAGATTTTGATGGATCTTCACGTTTTGAGGTCCCCTGAATCCAAAAAACTGGTTTTCGCGACATGGTCTGTCTGTGTGTGGGTGTGTGGGTGGGGTGTGTGGGTGTGTCTGTGTTCAATTTTAAGCATGAAGGAATTGAGCTACGAGGTTGAAATTTTATATTTAAGTTAAACACCCCCGGGACCGGAAAAATAAGCTTTTAATCAAAATCGGCCAAAGAGTACTAGTACTTTACTGATGTACTTTTTCAGTTTTTTCGATTTTCTCAAAATTCGCTCTAACGATTTTGATTAAAATTCAAAAATCAATTATTTTTTAGATGCTCTTTCAAATGTATATTCTTGTTTCGCCCTCAAAATTGTTTGAAGCACACTTTACTCTTGTGCTTCATAGGAAAGATAGGAGAAATGGTTGCCATGGTTACAAAATATAAATATTTTCCCATAGTCTACTTGTAAATTTTACATCTGAATTCAAATATTCCCTACTGCCGGGAACTAAATACATGTCGACACAAAAAATCTGGTGTGACAAGCACAGTACACAACTTTCGATTACCGAAGGTAAGAGAAAGTTGTGTGCTGTGCGACAGTCACACCAGATTTTTCAAATGTATATTCTCATTTTCAAATGTACAGTGAGGGACAATATTATGTCCCACACATTCGTTTTCTACTTGTGATTATTTCATTGTTTACAAAAAAATATTATATATTTTTTAATGGAAACTTTCATGCTTCAAACCTAGAAAATTTCCAATAGAGATTTTCATTTTATTTTATAAAAATAATGAAATAATCACAAGTAGATAATGTATGAGTGGGACTTAATATTGTCCCTCACTGTACCGTAGTGTCGGAAACTTAATATATCTCGACACAAAAAATCTGGTGTGACAAGCACAGTACACAACTTTCGATTACCGAAGATAAGAGAAAGTTGTGTGCTGTGCTACCAGTCACACCAGATTTTTTTTATTCAATCAAGGGTGCCGCTGGTGCTTAATAGTGCCTAATGTTAGTCCCAAGGGTGCCGTGGGCTTCAAAAGGTTGGGAACCACTGCTCTAGATTAACTAGAACTGGTCGTAATTTCTATTGGCAGATTGGTTGGAAAAAAAAACATGAAAGCAAAAGTTAATAAAAGCGTTGTAAGCAGTAGAATGCCAATTTTATTTATTTGAACACAAAAATAACTGATACAGACAATCCTTTATCTTGTTAATAAGTAGAGAGAGGAGAAATGCAGCAGAGAAGGGGATTAGCCAGAGAGAGAGATATTTAAGAGCGTTACACAACTAATTGCCAGTCAGTTAATTTGTTTAGATAGCACGATGCTGCTCTATTTGTTTGCTTTTGTGTTTTGTTTGTGTTTTTCCCTCCATGTGGGGACATCGGGATCAGACCGCCTTCAAGTGGAGATAGGCCAAGGGACTCTCAAAGGGGACATTTCAACTACACGACTTGGAAAACATTTTATCGCCTTTAAGGGAATCCCTTATGCACAGCCACCAATTGGAGATCTTCGTTTTGCTGTGAGTTTTTTATTTATTTATTTATCACTGATAGGGGAGATCGATCGATACCGTATCATTAAATAAATAAATATTATTTCCTTTCTTTAAACTTCTTATTTTTTTTTTTAATTCCCCATTGCAATGGTTTTGAAAGAGTTCAGTAATCAATAGCCGGCCATACACGAACGGTTATTTTTGACGGGCTAAGCCCGCAGGTCACTCCGTGGGTTTAACCCACGGGACTGACCTGCCGACCAAGGCCTGTCTGTCGCCCACTAACGTGCAAGTCGCGTCCGCCAACAAGCCCACCCGCGGACTTCACTTGTGCGTGTGTGGTGTAAACCCGCGGTTATTTTTCCATTTCTCGCGGGCCTGAGACCTTTCATGCATGCTAGATAGGCGAGAGTGACGGGCCACGGGTTTTTTAACATAACCTAACATTTAGGCGGCCATTTTTATTAGATTTTAGTTTTTATCTCTGAATCTGTCTCTGATATATCATTATAACCTATAAAATTAATGAAAACTAATTAAAATAATTTAATAATTATAATTATTATAATTAATTAATAATAAACGTAATTATAATTATAATAATAAACATAATTATAATTATAAATATAATTATAATAATAAACATAATTTTATTTATTAATATAATTATAATTATTAATTTATTTTAATTATTTTACATTGATTTTCGAAACAAAATTTTATATCCTTAAAGAGGATCTTCTGGGGATTATAGGAAAATTATTTTCATCCCGAAATTCTTATAACCTTTTGAGTTATTAATTGTTGAAGTTACAATTTCTTCCATAGGAAATGTATGAGGAATCATTTATGTATTCTTTGCATTTATGCAACTGTAGGGTCGTTTTGATAACTTACCTACCCCAACATTAAAATAACCTCCCTATGGGGAAATACATGGTGTTTGTCCTTCAGCTATTTTAATGCTGAAGGACAAACACCATGTATTTCCCCATAGGGAGGCTATTTTAATGTTGGGGTAGGTAAGTTATCAAAACGACCCATTATATGGATGTAAACAAATCCTCATCCAGGCACATGCTAATAATAATAATAGTTTTCTTCTCATAATTAAGAAAAGCGAGGGTCCGCCACAGGCGGGCTCGAGCCAGCTGATGGGGGGTGAATAGTCCTTTTGAATTTTTGCCGTGTTTTTAATAAACACCCTGTATTATTAGGGTAATTTTTAGTTATAGACCACATTTTTGTTATTAATTATTTATTAAAAATATAAATACTGTAAAAGGAAGGTTTCGACTGTTTATTCTGCAGCCGTTACGAAGTAGTGTGCACTTGTTCCTACTACTTCGTATATTGAACTTAGCAGAGTTAAACAGGTCTTGGGTATTCTTACAAAAAACAAAACACTTGTCGTTCGATTCCCCTATTCATTATATATTATATAATGATTATTCGCTGACTTCTGACCTCCACGTCTATCAACATAAAAGAATGGATAGTTTTTTGTTAAATATTTTTAATATTATTATAATTATCTCAAATCTTGCAAAACATCACCTTTGATATGCCTAAAAATGTCTAGAAATTTTTTTCCCATGTCATAATGAATAATCAAAGTGTAAATAACGAATGATGTTGCATTTATAGAGATAAACAAGCAATTCTCTCTTTCCATGAATTGAATTAAATAGAAAAGGGAGAAATTTATTATTATTTAGAATGATAGAGAGGATGTCAGCCAAAAGGAGAGCCTCTATCCAATAAAAATCTCCATTCAGAAGACGTTTAGGGTTTAATTATATAAATCCATCATCAGTTCTTAAGAGCTGAAACGAGCATAAATAATAATTATAATACAACATAAAATATTTCTTAAATTACACAGGGCAACAAAAAGGAACTTTTTTTTTTGTTGACTGAGAATTTGAAGCTATTTCTAGGTATTTGGGTAGCGCTGATTCCAAAAATGCCATCAGATTTGCCCCATCACGTCAGATTTTAGAGCTATAGAGAAAATAAAATTTCAATAGAAAATGTGCTCTAAAACGGTTCTAATTTTTATTACCTGGATTTTTTTAAGGCGACACCCTTTAAAAATATGCAGATAGTTATACTACATATAAATTTTAAGTTCCATCCCAATCGGAGGTCATTTAGACGTGCCGCAAACGGCTTAAAGTTTAGAAAAATCGGATTTTTCAGTTTTTTTTTGCTTTGGTCACCCCTAATACAATTTTAGGTATCTCTGAATGCAAAAAACATATATTTACGTTATTCTATAGTTCTTTGGCTTTCTAAAAAGCATTCATTTGTAAAAATCTGTTAATTATTAACGAAATTATTAACAAAAACGTGAGCAAAGAAAAAACACAAGTACACTCACTGGTCGAAAAAAATGGACTTCAATTGAATTATAAAGCGAACCCTATCTACGAAGCTAATGTATCCTCTCTGAACATCTGGTCACGGGCACTAACTTTATTAAATATTAAAAAAAAAATATTTCTAGAATCTCATATCTTTCTTTATACTTGTAAAAGAAAAAGAAGTCTATTTTTTTCGTCCAGTGAGTGTACTTGTGTTTTTTCTTTGCTGACGTTTTTATTAATAATTTCGTTAATAATTAACAGATTTTTACGAATGAATGATTTTTAGAAAGCCAAAGAACTATAGAATATCATAAATATATGTTTTTTGCATTCAGGGATATCTAAAATTGTATTAGGGGTGACCAAAGAAAAATAAAACAGAAAAATTCGATTTTTTTAAACTTTTAGCCGTTTGCGGCACGTCTAAATGACCTGGGATTGGGATGAAACTTGAAATTTCTATGTATTCTAACTATCTGCATAATTTGACGGGGTGTCGCCTTAAAAAAATCCAGGTAATATAAAATTAGAATCGTTTTAGAGCACATTTTCTATTGAAATTTTATTTTCTCTATAGCTCTAAAATCTAACGTGATGGGGCAAAATCTGATGGCATTTTTGGAATCAGCGCTACCCAAATACCCAGAAATAGCTTCAAATTCTCAGTCAACAAAATCACTGTTGCCTAGTGTAATCAAATATCAAAAAAAATGATAATAAATTTTTCTCGCTCTTGGAATCTTTGAAACCTTTGCAATCTCTCCCTCCTCCAATCTTTGATATCTATTTATACTTTGTATTAGATTATGATCATGAAATGCAATGTAAACACTCAGTATACAATGTAAACATAACTCTGAGAGTGTCAGAGATCTATTTATATACAAAAAAATTGCAATTTCATTTGCCATCTACATACTAGAATTTTTTACTTTCTTTTACCTATATATATGTTAATATATAGTGAGAAAGTATTGCGATCATGTCAAAAATTCGATGATATAGGCCCTACACCAGGGCCGGAACTAGGAGATTTTTTTAAGGGGGGCAAAATTTAATTTGCCGCCCCATCCTTAAAATTTTCTATACAAAATTCATATCATTTAACCTTTTTTTACTAAATCTTTCTTTAATTGCCGCCCCCTGATATTTGCCGCCCGGGGCACACGCACCCACTGCCCCCCTCTAGATCCGGCCCTTCTACATACTAGAATTTTACTTTCTTTTACCTATATATATGTTAATATATAGTGAGAAAGTATTGCGATCATGTCAAAAATTCGATGATATAGGCCCTACACCCGAATGTACCGCACTAAATATATATCGACACAAAATATCTGGTGTGACAAGCGCAGAACACAACTTTCTAAGAGAAAGTTGTGTGCTGTGCGACCAGTCACACCAGATTTTTTTTTATAAAATTAAGTAAATAGATAGGAGTAATTATATAAAATAGGCAATTCTAGTTAACAAAGTTGGATAATGTTTCTCAAAAGTGTTTTGACCTCCAACTTCATTTCGCATCATCAATAATACGGTTAAATTATATACTGTATTTATTTATTTTTTTTCTTCTTCTTTTAATGGCCTTGATTTTATTAAACATATGATGATAGTAAAGAAAAAAAACTCCCAGGGTTATTTGGTTCCTCGATCCGCGAACGGAAAATTTATTCCTAGGCTTTAGGGAACACAATAATATTAATTGTATTCAAAGAATATGGTGTGACTGACTGCACAACAACCAAAGAACCGCCTCTTGCACTTTTCGCTATGAAATCATTTAAAGCAGTGGTTCCCAACCTGGGAAAGATCGCCCCCAAGTGGGCGATTTGGGTTTTCAGGGGGGGGGGGGGCAATAATAAGTGGAGGAGGGGAATTATTAGTTTACAAAAATTTATAAGAAAAAAAAAATCAAAGAGAAAAATATCCTATTTTGAAGATATCCAGGATAGAAGAGGATAAAAAATAAAATATTCTGAAGAATCCAATTTCAAGAGAAACAGGATGAAGAAAAAAGAGCAGCTAGTATTTGTTTGATTTATTTAAGGCCCATTAAGCTTACGTTTCGGTCACGGTCGAGACCATCCTCAGAGCTACAACATAGCAAGAAAAGCGCAAATCCTTAAAATTACAATTTCATCTCGTTCATGAATAATATCATAAAAATATAAAATTGAGATGAAATTGTAATTTTAAGGATTTGCGCTTTTCTTGCTATGTTGTAGCTTTGAGGATGGTCTCGACCGTGACCGAAACGTTAGCTTAATGGGCCTTAAATAAATCAAACAAATACTAGCTGCTCTTTTTTTCTTCATCCTGTTTCTCATTAATAAACCTTTATCCAGCTATAAATCTATTTTTCTCATCGAATCCAATTCCAATCTAGAATCGAAACGTCACTTTTGTTTTCCATTAAATAATAATTTACCGAAAAAAGATCAATTTTTGAAATTTTCTTTATAAAAAAATAAAATTATTATTAATTTTTAAAAGATTTGGGTGGAGATAAATATTAGAAATCTTGCCTAGGGCAGTGGCGCAACCAGGATTTGCTCCTGGGGGGGGGGGGTTTCCGGGGGGGGGGCTGATCTCAAATATTTTTCTGGGAAATTTTTTTTTTTTTCGCAGAACCGAAGTTTTTTTGCCTTGCGGGGAAATTTTTTCCAGTCCGTAAAAATATTTTACTTTTTTTTTTAGAGACGCTAAATTTTTGCCGCCCCGCGGAACCAAATTTTTTTTTCCATGCGCCGCCCGCGGAATATTTCCTCTTTTGCGGAACCGAAATGATTATACTTTTTCTTTTCTATTTGTAATATATATATTTTGATTTTTTTTATCTCCTGGGGGGGGGGGGATAAAACCCTAACCCCCCCCCCTGGTTGCGCCTATGGCCTAGGGTCAGGAGTATTTTTTTTTAAATAAATTTTTGCCATTCGTTGTGGTTAATTTTAGTTAATAATTAATAATATAATTTATCTAAAAAAAAAAATTCAACGTTTTGATCATTTTGAATAAAAGAAAACGTTATCTGAGGAAGTTGATTTATTTTTAACTTTGAAATAAAGTACTTTTTTTTCACAGTAGTTGTTTGTAGCTGGGAATCGCAGTTGAGGACGATAAGGAGAATAAAACCAGCTTTAGTTTTTCTCTCTCACAACTTCAATTTATTTGCAAATATTTCGGCTCCTATACAGGGGCCATCCTCAGTGCATGTCTGTGAATTTAGGCAATACATTTATTTATTCATTAAAAAATATTTATCATTTATACAATTTGAAAAATTTGTTGTTAAATGTTATTTACTTACATGAATTTTTTGAGAGAGATTGTGTGTAAGTAAATAACATTTAACAACAAATTTTTCAAATTGTATAAATGATAAATATTTTTTAATGAATAAATAAATGTATTGCCTAAATTCGCAGACATGCACTGAGGATGGCCCCTGTATAGGAGCCGAAATATTTGCAAATAAATTGAAGTTGTGAGAGAGAAAAACTAAAGCTGGTTTTATTCTCCTTATCGTCCTCAAGTCTACTTTTTTTGTTAAAAATTTTAAATCATGTTTTGTACAAAAATACAGATGTAGATTACAGAATCTATGAATTTAATTCAATTTGAACTATTTAATTTTTGCAGATATATTTCTGTAAAATGCATAAATTGATACAAAAGCTAAGGCTGTTTTTATATAGAGTAATAAAATTGTTTAAAATAATCTTCTTCTTCTTCTTTCTTTGCCGTTATTATTACCGCGGCGGTAAAGGTTTCGGTGGAATGTTTTTTTTTTTTCGATCGGAAGAAATAGAACAGGCCGGCCCGCCGCACGGTCTGGCGCCTATTGAAAATATAGAAGGAAGTGACTGATATGTAAAGAATAGGACTGCCAGTCCCACCTTGGATAGGTGTTAGTCAACCTGCAGAAAGGTCATAAAGGGTTGGGAACCATCGCGCTAATAAAAGATGGTTTGTCTCTTTTGCAGGCTCCAGAGCCTCCATTGAAATGGCAAGGCGTTCGAGAAAATCCTCAGATTGTGCCGATGTGTATCCAAGTGGACATATTTACTCAAAATTATAATGCAACTGGAGAAGAAGATTGTCTTTATCTTAATGTCTATCTTACCGAGGTGAGTTCAATTTACCGGCTGCGGGATCTTTTTATTTCCTCTTTTCTTCATTAAAAAGAGTTGTTGGTTCATATGATTGCAGCATTCTTCGAGTTCCGCCCTGCCGGTGATGGTGTTCTTCCATGGCGGAGGTTTTATCTCCGGCACGGGGATTTATGAATTCTATAATCCTTCATTTTTATTAGACAAAGACATCGTTCTTGTCACTGCCAACTATCGCCTTGGACCACTTGGTGAGTCAACAATTACTCTTTGGAAATATCACTTTTTCTTTCTCTTACCTCTATATATGTATTGGATTCATGTCAAAAATTCGATGTCGTGATTTTGATGGATATACACGTTTTGAGGTCCTCTGAATTAAAAAAATCTGGTGCGACAGTCGCACAGCACACAACTTTCTCTTACTTTCGGTAATAGAAAGTTGTGTTCCGTTCTTGTCAGACCAGATTTTTTTTGTCGAGATATATTTAGTTTCCACCGATATACTCTCTTGAAAACAGCAGACTGTACAAATCATACATTGATAAAATTGAGCGAGATGTGAATCTGAATCCGAAGTCCTTTTGGAATTTTATTAATGATAAAAGAAAAAATAAACAAGACTCAGAATATTTTATAATAAATGGTGATCACATTTCTGATCCATTTCTGGTTTCGAATGCCTTTGCTAAACAATTCTCCTCAATTTATAATGGTCTCTCCACTAACGCGGTCACTCCTACAATGCAGGTTGATTGTTGTGATATGCTAACATTGAATAACATAAGCAAAGAGGACATAAAAATTGCGATAAAAAAACTTAAAGCAAAAAAATCTGTTGGCCCAGATTGTATACCTAATTATATTTTCAAAGGCTGTTCAGATTTATTAATAGATCCTCTCCATTATATTTTTAATTTATCCCTAAGATCGGGGGTATTTCCTGATCTCTGGAAGGAGGCCTATATAAAGCCAATCTTTAAAAAGGGTGACAAAAGGTTAATTACCAACTATAGACCAATAGCGTTATTGTCAGCCCCAGCTAAGTTAATAGAGAGCATAATATACAGATATCTTATGCACTATATTAACAAATATATTTCTGACCATCAACACGGCTTTCTTCCACGTAGATCGGTATTTACCAACCTTGCTCTGTATATTGAGTATATCACTGGAAAACTCGATGCTATGCTTCAAGTGGATTCTATATACATGGACATATCAAAGGCATTCGATACCGTAAATCATAGCCTACTTCTAAATAAGTTAAAGGATTATGGACTCTCGGATAATTTAGTTGTCTTTTTTCGGTCATATCTCGCTGATAGGAGACAGTCTGTTGTTTTCAAGAATATACTATCTACAAAATTTGTTCCCTACTCAGGAGTACCCCAGGGCTCGAATTTGGGCCCTCTCCTTTTTATTATATTCCTCAATGATATATGTTCACAAATTAATGACTGTGAATTCCTCCTGTACGCGGATGACTTAAAGATATTTAGGGTGGTGAGGGATCGCGGAGATTGCTTGACTCTGCAAAGCAATTTGGATGCCATTTCCAAATGGTACAAAAATAATAAATTAGGTCTAAATGTCAGCAAATGCTCCGTGATTACTTTTTCTAAAAAACACAACACTATGTATCATAAATACTCCATTGATAACTGTGAGCTCCCAAGGGTGGATAAGATCAATGATTTGGGGATTCTTGTTGACTCTAAATTATCTTTTGGTCAACAAGTGCAGCATGTAACTAACAAGGCCTACAAAATGCTGGGCTTTCTTGTCAGAAACTCAAAAAATTTCAAAAATCTAACCACTTTGAAAAATTTATATTTCACTCTGGTCAGATCGCATTTGGAGTATAACCCCCTTATCTGGAGTCCTCTTTCCGCGTTGCAGGTGGAAATGGTGGAGAGGGTTCAAAGAAAGTTTTTAAAATATCTGTACTTCAGGTCAAGCGGCCATTATGACCAGAATATACGGTACAAAGATCTTTTACAGTTGTTTGATATGAGGAGTCTCTCTGAAAGAAGAGCAGACGATTCTGTCAACAACTTGTTTAAGCTTCTGGACGGACGATGGGACTGCAGCGATTTGCTGGCCAAAATCGGATTTAAGGTCCCCGCTTTCAACTGCCGAATGAGATCTCTCCTATATTGCGAAAGATCTCGTACACTTGTAAAGGAGAGATCTCCAATATTCAAAATGATCGCAGAATTTAATAGGAGGGAGAATCTTTGAGCCCTCTCACCAACACTATATTACTATTTATATACACCTTACTATATTTTTTTTTATGTATATGTATATTTCTGTTTCTATATTCAACATTTTTATGTTTATATTTATAAAACCATGAACATGTGAATGTATAAATTAAAGTACAGGCAGGCCCACACAATACTGTAATCCCTCTCTCTCTATAATTGGAGGAAATCTGTTGAGAGAGAATTAGAAATATCCTGTTTTTGTTTTTGTTTTTTTTTTTTTTGTGAATGTTTCTTAACTAAATAAATAAATAAATAAATAATATTAGAATTCAAGATGTAAAATTTATAAGTATGGGAGAATATTTATATTTTGTTACCATGGCTTCTATCTTTCCTATGAAGTACAAGAGTAAAGTGGTCTTTAGAAGATTTCAATGGCAAAATGAGAATATACGGAATATCTTGTGGCAGGAAAGAGGGAGACACATCTTCGACTTTTTTTTTTTTTTTTTTTTTTTTTTTTAAGGTCTTTTTCGGCATCTAAGGCCATTTAGACCCCATCCCTATTTATTTCAACATCTTCGACTTGAAAACGTCCCAAAAAAAAACCTGCAATGCCTTCAAATACCTAGGGGTCACACTGGGAAAAGCTCAGAGGATGTCATATACAAAATAAATCAAGGGAAACGTGTGATCCGACAGCTTAATCCCATTCTGTGGAGCGACCATCTGACCAGAAACACTAAATCGACGATATATATAAGCCATTAGTGGAGAGCATTGCCACGTATGGGTGTGAGGTATGGGAGCTGAATAAGAGGGATAAGGATAGACTTCTGGAGAAGAAGCTGCGGAATATCGAGACTCCAGCACATCCGGAACGAGGTGATAAGGCAGCAAATGGGAACCGAGAGGTCTACCATTGACACCATCGAAGAGAGACAACTGCACTGGTTCGACCACCTCAATAGAATGCCTGAAGAAAGATGGCAGAAAAGAGTGCTTTGTTCGGTTCCTCCTTGGAGAAAATGAAGAGGCCGACCGGCAAGAACGTGGAGACAAAACATCTCTGTTAGATGCTCTTTAAAATGTATATTCTCATTTTGCCATTGAAATCTTCTGAAGACCACCTTACTCTTGTACTTCATAGGGAAGATAGGAGAAATGGTTGCCATGGTAACAAAATATAAATATTTTTCCATACTTATAAATTTTACATCGCCCTCGGGCTTGGTGTAGTGGCTAGCATGCTGGCCTTATATACCAAGAATCGCGGGTTGGGATCCCAGGCAATCCGATGATTTTATTTAAGCCATTTGCATGCACTAAATGGCTTAAATAAGAATGCCTGGACCCCTAATAAATATCTATATATTTAATAGTGGAGTGTCCGTCTGTCACGCTCTGATTGTGTGAATATGAGTGTGAAAGGGAAAAATTAAATCTTGAATTCTTATATATCGGCGGAAACTAAATATATCTCAATATAAAAAAAAAATCTGGTGTGACAAGCACAGAACACACCTTTCGATTACCAAAGTTGTGTGCCAGTCACACCAGATTTTTCAAAATAAAATTTCTTTTTCTTTTTTTAATCTGTAGGATTCCTGAGCACCGGTGACGGAGTCTGCCCTGGAAATGCCGGACTTAAAGATCAAACGGCCGTATTGAGATGGGTTCAAAAGAATATCGCATCGTTTGGCGGTAATCCCGATTCAGTGACGATTTTTGGTGAATCCGCCGGCGGGGCGTCAGTTGAATATCATCTCCTCTCGCCGATGTCTCGAGGTTTGGCTTTTCTTTTTCTCCTTGTGTATTTGTGTGGTTTGTTATTAACTCGTAACGTTTTTCAGGTCTTTTCCATAGAGCGATTCAAGAATCGGGGGCGAGCACAGCCCCTTGGAGTCTGGCGCCGAATGGCCAATCGACAGAGAAAACACAGAAATTAGCATCTCTACTCGACTGTCCAGATACCAGAGATTCTCAAGCCATCATCGATTGTCTCCGCACTCGCGATGCTAGTGCACTTGTTGAAGCGCAATATTCTTTTCTGGTGAATATATATGAACAAAGAGAATTCAATATTCTGGATACTAATATGAAACTCCAGTTTATAATTATACTTAGGGCCGATTGCTTGATCTAAGGGTAGTTAGTTGACCTATAGTTGTGTAATGCAAAAACCGAGCCGGAGCTCGGTCTTTTTTTATAAAATTGTAAAAAACAAAAAAAAGTACATCAATAAACTACGAGTACTCGAGGGGCGCGAATTTGATTTGTATAGAAGAAATAGGAAAATATTTAAAATTTGAAAGAAATATAACGAGACAACTTACTCTTCAATGGAAACATCAATAAAAACACCAAAATAAGAAATAACAGTCCAGGGAGAGCTTTGAGGAATAGCAACATTACTGGGTGGTTACTTAGAGGAAGGAGACAGTGCCTCATAAGAAAACTTTAATCATGAGATATAAGAGAGTTGCCCAGGAAATGCGTCAGCCTGGAGACAATTAAAAATTATTTTTTTCAATAAAATTAATTAATAATTAGTATTTTAATAATAGAATTTAAATAATAGGTATTTTTCTAATAATAGGTATTGTTGACATTATTAAATTAAATACATTGTTAGTCATTATTGATATAAAAAATTAAATTTACAAAATTGCACATTAATTAAAATTTAATATTCGTGGAGAGATATAAATCTATAGGTCCTGGGTAAAGAGAGGGAGGAATTGGCCAGGAAGCAAGCCCACTAGGCCTTGAACATTTTAAAACATTTAAAACGAATTTTAAGAAAATTGGAAAAAAACTAAAAAAGTACACCATTAAGGTACTGTACAATAAAAAAAATCTGGTGTGACTGGCGCACAGCACACAACTTTCTCTTACCTTCGGTAATCGAAAGTTGTGTACTGTGCTTGTCACACCAGATTTTTTGTGTCGACATATATTTAGTTCCCGACAGTACGGAACATTTGAATTCAGATGTAAAAATTTATAAGTATGGGAAAATATTTATATTTTGTTACCATGGCAACCATTTCTCCTATCTTCCCTATGAAATACAAGAGTAAAGTAGTCTTCAGAAGATTTCAATCGCAAAATGAGAATATACATTTTAAAGAGCATCTAAAAAATAATTGATTTTTGAATTTTAAAAAAAATCGTTGGAGCAAATTTAGAGAAAATCGAAAAAAACTGAAAAAGTACATCAGTAAAGTACTAGTAATCTTTGGCCGATTTTGATTAAAAGCTTATTTTTCCGGTCCCGGGGGTGTTTAAGTTAAATATAGAATTTCAACCTCGTAGCTCAATTCCTTCATGCTTAAAATTGAACACAGACACACCCACCCACACACCCACCCACCCACCCACACACCCACCCACCCACACACAGACAGACCATGTCGCGAAAACCACTTTTTTGGATTCAGGGGACCTCAAAACGTGAAGATCCATCAAAATCTCGACATCGAATTTTTGACATGAATCCAATACTTTCTCTCTATATATATATTACATATATAGGTAAGAGAAAGTAAAAAAGTCACTTAACAGAGACTCCACTAACTACCCATTTATCAAACAACCGGCACTAAAAATTCCTCCAAACATTTACTGGGTGATATTCGATCTAATTGGAAATATTTTGACATCATTGTTAATTATTTGGAACGACCAATGACGCCGCTGACGATCTATCTTTAGAATAGATATTTGCACACCTTCACGATTATGTTTTTCTTTTTTTTTTAGGAGTGGAATTTTAATCCAATTGTGATCTTTCAAGTTGTTGTTGAATCCGCAGACGCCAAAGAAGAAAGATTTTTAACCGAACATCCGCATAAATTGTATCAAAATCCGTCGTCAATTGCACCTGTGCCTGTTTTAATCGGCTTCAATCAAAATGAAGGAGCTTTCATCGCATCTCGTAAGATTTATTATTTTTTGTTTTTTTATTTCAAGTTCTTTTTCCGCCAATTCTATTGAAATACAGTGGATTAGGCAAAGTTTAATTTGTATTTTGTACTCGTTGAGCGTGTCATTCTTTTATAATTTGTTTTACTCGTTATGCGAATTACTCGTTATGAGAGGTGTTCGTTAAGCGAGGGGTTCTACTGGAATTTTTTTTGTTACTTGGTATCGTATCAATAAAAAAGTATCGATACCAGTAAGTATCCTTCAAGTACCCTTTGGCTGATGTGATTGGAATTTCTTGAAATACTTGCGACACAGGTACTTGGCTTAAGTATAAAATTTGAGTATCGAGAGTTTTTTCGTTTTTGAGTAATTCCCATAAACCCACATTTTTTGATTTTCACTTGAAATTAATTTATTTTATTGTGAAAAAAATCTTAAATTTCAAGAAGATCGATTCCAGTTAAAATATCAAAACATAATGTTTATGTAAATTTCTCTGAAGAGATTTTATTGCTTTTAAATGCCCGTTTTATTGCTTTTCTTGAAATTGCCATTAAAAGGAGGCGATTCCCTTTTAACTTGAATTTGACGTCATTTTCACAATCATTTGAATTTATTTCAACTGAAATATCAAAAAATGTGGATTAATTTAAATAACTCAATAAGGAAACAACTCTGGATACTCAAATTTTATACTTTTGCTAAGTATTCATGTCTCAAGCATGTGCAGGAATTTCATTCCAATCGACCAAATAGTACTAATACTTTACTGATGTATTTTTTCAATTTTTCTCACAATTGGCTTTAACGATTTTGTTTAAAAATCAATTATGCTCTTTAAAATGTATATTCATATTTTGTAGACAAAAGCCCACTTTTGTACTTCTTAGGAAAAGTAGATGCCATGGTAACAAAATATAATAATGTATGTATTTAATTTTGATATCTTGTAATTCTAATATATTATCGGAAATTAAGGATACGTTGACACACAAAAAATCTCGTGTGACAAGCACATAACACAACTTGCAATTGCCGAAGGTAAGAGAAAGTGGTGTGCTACCAGTCACACCAGATTTTTCTCGAGCAAAAAAAAAAAAAATATTTAAAAGAACATGCAATATTCTTTGAGGAATTGTGTAATATTTAAAGTCTACATGGCCTAAGATATCGAAAAGACCTAAAAAAAAATTTATTTTTGAATGAGTACGTAAAGTACCGAAAAAAAGTATCGAGTAAAAAAAAGTACTAGTATCGGATCAAAAGTATCGATACTTTTTTTAAATAATAATAATAATTTCAAATTTTCAGAATTTGCAAAATCGCCTGAAATGTTAGATGAATTCTCCGAGCAATACTCGACCCTTTTTGCCTTTACTACTGGATTATGGAATCAGAAGCAAACATCCAGATGAAATCACAAAGGCGTTAATGAATTTCTATTTTCCGAATTCTTCTATCAAAGAGAAAATTTTCGCTCTTTCTGATGTGAGTTAATCAATCAATTTTGAGACATTCTCTAAATAAAATAAATGCATCTTTTTCAGCTTTTTGGTGACGTCTTTTTTTACCATTCAATAGACCAAGCTGTCGACGCTTATGCCCGACGATCAGCGCCCGCGTATTTATATTCATTTGCCTATCGAGGAAGTTTATCCTTCAGTGGGATTATAGGAGATCCCAAGATTAACTTTGGTATGTTTGTATTTGTGAGAATATTGGTGGGCTAAACCTCAAGTTTCATTCCAATCGGAGGTCATTTAGACGTACTGCAATGGGCTTAAAGTTTAGAAAAATCGATATTTTTGGAATTTTTTTTGCTTTGGTCACCCCTAATACAATTTTAGAGATCCCTGAAAAAACATATATGTACGATATTCTATAGTTCTTTGGCTTTCTAAAAAGCATTCATTCGTAAAAATCTGTTAATTATTAACGAAATTATTAACAAAAACGTCATTAAAGAAAAAACACAAGTACACTCACTGGTCGAAAAAAATGAACTTATTGAATTAAAAAGCGAACTCTATCCACGAGAAGCTAATGTATCCTCTCTGAACATCTGGTCACGGGCACTAACTTTATTAAATATTATTTAAAAAAAAAATATTTCTAAAATCTCATATCTTTCTTTATACTTGTAAAAGAAAGAAGTTCATTTTTATCGACCAGTGAGTGTACTTGTGTTTTTTCTTTGCTCACGTTTTTGTTAATAATTTCGTTAATAATTAGCAGATTTCTATGAATGAATGATTTTTAGAAAGCCAAAGAACTATAGAATATCGTAAATAGATGTTTTCAGTTTTTTGCATTCAGGGATATCTAAAATTGTATTAGGGGTGACCAAAGCAAAAAAAATCTTGAAAATTTCGATTTTTCTAAACTTTAAGCCGTTTGCGGCACGTCTAAATGACCTCCGATTGGGATGAAACTTAAAATTTATATGTATTCTAACTATCTGCATATTTTTAAAGGGTGTCGCGTTAAAAATAATTTGAACATTCTAAATAAAAACCGTTTTAGAGCATATTTTGAAAAAAAGTTCGTTTTTGTCGACTAGTGATATCTTCCGAAGTGATAGAAATACTTGTTCATTGTTTTAATTATTCCTTGCAGGTGTCTCTCATCTAGATGAGCTCATTTACATATTTAATTTAGAATTATTATTTCAAATTCCCCATCGAAGTGACTCCGATAACAAAATGATCGAATTAATGACCACAACTTGGACGGAATTTGCCAGAAATGGGTAAATATTATTATTTTTGATCATCATTTCCATTAAAAAACTAAAAATTTTTCTTTTCTTTTTTTTTTTAGTAAACCTCCAGGAAATTGGGACCCGGTGGAATCAGGTCCAAATAAATCCTTGATTGAAATTGCTGGACCAAATGAATTGAATAAAAAATCCGTGTTCTACCAAGAGAGAGTCGATTTCTGGACAAAGATATGGAAAAGGGAAGAGGAAGAATCAATTAGGGATGAACTTTAATTTTAATAGAATATAAAAAAAAATAAAAATAAAATTTCCTCTTTTTTTCTATTCTCTCTGAAGTTTCAATCTAAACCTTTTTATTACTCTTTGCAGAGATGACATTTTTCACTTTCAATTTGTCACTTAATTTCTTTAATTTCCTCTCTTCCTCTTCCTCTTCCTGGACGTTTAGCATAATTTTAATTTTTTAATAAAAGTCTCTTTGTTCCTCCAGTAACGGTAAACGGGAGACCGATAGAATACTCGGACACCGTCAGGAACCTTGGTGTTATTTTTGATAGAACCTTAAGTTGGAACGATCAGGTCCTGAGGGTGTCGAGAACTGTTTTTAAGAATCTTTACCAACTCAAGAGAAATAGAGATTGTCTTCCGTTTGCCGTTAGAAAAATGGTTGTTACCTCGCTCATTGTTCCCCACTTTGATTACTGTTCTCTGGTGTATAGCGGCATGTCTGGAGAGCGCAGGAGAATACTCGAAAGGGTGTTCAACTCTTGCGTCAGGTTTGTTTTTGATGTCCCAATGGACCGTCGCATAACGCCCTTCTATAATAGGCTAAATTGGCTAAAAATTAAAAATCGAACTCTTTATTTTATGGGGTGTTATGTGTACGGTCTATTTAAGAATAGGGAACCATCTTATTTGTGGGAGAGGTTGACGCTGAGGGCGGACGTGATTGGGAGACCGCTGCGGGGGGTGGGCCAGACCTGAGGATTCCACAACACAGGACGACGATCTTTGGATCGTCGTTTTTGGTGGAGTCCGCCAGATTGTGGAACTCGGTCCCATTAGAGATTAGAAATTCGAAGAGTCTGGCACTTTTTAAAACCAAATTCTATAAATTTTTGCTGGATAAGCAGAGACAAGAGATGTAATTCTTTATTATAATGTTTTATTTTATTTTTATGTAATCCTATTTTATTTTGTTTTATTATTTTTTCTTTATTTGTTTTATTTCATGCAAGAGAGACAGTATAAATATAAATATGTAAATCTTATAGGCTCAAAGAGGCAAATAGCCTCAGAGCTAAATAAAAATTATTCTATTCTATTCTATTCTTCCTCTACCTCGATATGGACACTGTTATGCAAATGTGTGTCAAAGGCCAAAAAAATTCATAATTGAGTTAAGCACGGAATATTGTTTCAAATGCTATAATTAATAATATTTTTTATGAAATATGTCCTAAAAAAATTTATATTTAATGTAAAAGCATAAAATTATTTTTACAATATTTCAATGCAGGATTTTCATTTTGCAATAATGATTTATGTTCCTAACACGTTGTTTTTTATGATGTTAACAACCAATAAAAACTTATTTAACCTATATTATATATTGTTTACCTTAAATAAACCAAAATCCTTTTTTTTGAAAAATGAGAAATGAATTCGTAGATGTCAAAATTTAATTTTTAGATATTATTCCTGATAATGAAGATGAGGATCAGTGCGATTTCGAAAAGACAACAAAATAAATAATATTAAGTCGATTTCATTATTATAACTTTGATTTACTGTTGCCATGTTCACTTCCATTCAGGAATTAATTGATGAGAAAATTTTGTTATCACTTTGTATTTAATTTTAAAACATTAATATTATTTAAAATTTATTAATGTAATTTTGATGAAAGGTTTCTAAGCTATTTAGTATTAGATATAACCATAAAAGAACTTTAATAATATCTTCGTTTTAATTTTTGAATTATAAACCTAAAATTATTTTATTTATTATCAAGAGACTTTGAAGCATTTTTACAAATATAATATTCAGGGGCGCCGGAACGAATTTGAATCAGGGGGGGGCAAAAAAATTTTTTTTTTTTTAATTAAAATAATTTAATATGTTCAAATAGTATAAAACAAAAACAAATCTACTATAAAACTTTAAAAATTTTAAATAAAATCACAATTTTAATAAAATTAAAATTTTAAAAAATTTGCTAGTGATTTTATCAAAAATTTTTGGAAAAAAAAATGAATTTCTTGAGAAATTTTGCCCTCCTCTGCCCTCCCCCCCAGTTCCGGCGCCTATGATAATATTGGACTTAGAGAATTTCGCAATCATGTGTCAAGAGGCTTTGAAGCATTTTTGCAAATATAATATTGGGCTTAGCGAATTTCGCAATCATGTGTCAAGAGACTTTGAAGCATTTTTACAAATATAATATTGGGCTTAGAGAGTTTCGCAATCATGTGTCAAGAGACTTGGAAGCATTTTTACAAATATAATATTGGGCTTAGAGAGTTTCGCAAAAATAATTTTTTATATTTTATTGTTTTTCTCTAAATTAGTCGTATTTCTAGAGATAATTTATGAATATCTGCCATAATTACAGCATTTACTTGCACAATTTCAAAAAAAAAATGATATATAATCTAATCAAAACAATTTAAATCAGAAAAACTTTAATGTTAATTTTCTCAATTCTCGGTGCCTTGACACACATTTGCATAACAGGGTCCATATATGTTTATTTTTCACAGTCTTTTCGGCACATTAGGCCATTTAAGACTTAAACGATACTCATTATTTGTTAATGATATATATTGGGGGTCCAGGCATTCTTATTTAAGCCATTTGGTGGTATCCAAATGGGATGATGAGACTTTGATGGATATACACGTTTTGAGGTCCTCTGAATCCAAAATTTAATAAATATAATATTATATTGTCCATATTGCTATCTCTTAAGGGGGTTCAGGAGGTAGAAGTTACGCATTTTTTTCCCGAGAAGAGGATGTGTCTTCAAAAGTAAGTCAAAAATAAACAACTATTACGAAAATATGTCAAGAGATGTCAGAATGGTAGCTAATAATATTTAATGCATTTTCATTGATCTTTTAACAATAAATGTTATTATATATTATGTATCTTTAAAAAAAGCATAAAAATATATTAATATAGGCTATTAGGGGATCGTCTGTTAGACTAGCCTGCCATCTATTGCAAGAATGCTGAACTAATTTGACAGTTGGTTTTTAAATAAATAATCATCTAAGCTTATTTTGAAAATTTCTTAATTAATATGTGATTAATAATAACAATAAATTTATTTTTAAATTAAAAAAAAAAATTAAAGATTATTGGGACAGATTGTTTTTTTGTATTTGCTTGATAACAAAAAAATTAATTACGATAATTTTTTAATAAGTCATTAAACAAATTATAGCTCGATGTCCCAATAATCTCTTATGAATTTAATTCATTAAAAAAAAACCGAATTGAAAAATTCCTTATAATAGTCTAGTTGTTTTTTTTTTTAGCAAATATTGGGGTTGGTGTTTCCACTCAGGAACAGCCCTTGGAATGGATGGGTTGTCGAGAGTGTATCCCTTTGTTATGATCAACAGGACCTGTCCTAGGTCAGAAATATTAGCGAATGATAACAGTTTTTGACAAGTGACTTGTTTTTTTTTTTTGTCAAGGTTGTTTGTCATTTAGCTATAAATTCAAATTGTCCGCTCGTTCAATTCGATTTATTAGTGTAGTTATTGCTAACAAGTGAGTTATTATTAGTAATATCTTATCAACAAAATTCAAGGCAAGATTTATAATCACAAGATAGGAGGTGTTATATAACAGGCATAGAGAGTTAACGAGAGAGTGATAACGCAAAGCAAGCATAACGATGATCTCTTCTCTGGCTCTTGTGTTGTTGTTTTGTCTTAGCGTGAGCGCATCCGATGACGACAAACTTCAAGTGGAGATCAGCCAAGGGACGCTCAAAGGGGAGATTTTGTCGACAAGACTTGGAAGGGATTTCATTGCCTTCAAAGGAATCCCCTTTGCTCAGCCACCAATCGGACATCTCCGTTTTGCTGTGAGTTGCCCATTTTAGAGAGAGCAAGATCAGCAAATGACAGTCTTTCTTTTTTCAGGCTCCACAGTCTCCGGTGAAATGGCAAGGAATTCGTAATAATCCAACACATGTTCCGATTTGTATGCAAATTGATATGCGATTTCATTATTACACGGCAAAAGGCGAAGAAGATTGTCTCTTTCTCAACGTTTATATTCCACAAGTAAATCTTTAACAATAGGGTGATTTTTTTGGTTTACTTCAGTATCTCGGGGCACACCGCTTGGGCTCAAGCGCTGCTCTAAATGCATTTGTTTTAGCTCTAAAAGCCCTTAGGGGTCATTTTTTTTGTCTTAATGTGGATTCACACGGAGCGTTTTTTCATACAGGCATCCATAGATAATATAGATTGGAAAGCCTGTCAAACATGTCAAACGTTTGTTCTTCAGTCGGCCAGGTGGCGTTCGAAGCGTTGCTCCGCTCAGGCTCCGCCCACCAATATGCTCTCCCAAATCATTCTATACCAAAATATAACTTATATATATATATATTTATTTTTTTTTTTTTATTTTTTTTTTATTTTAATAAAAATTATTGTTTAATAAAGTCGAATATATATAGAAGCATAGGGTATTAAAAAAAAAAGAAAAAAATATAATTTCAGAGTAGAGATTTTAATTTTTTTCTCATTATAATTCACATTTATCTACATAAATAACTATAAGATACATTGCTATCATTCAAAGCTATATTCAAAAAAATATTTCCAAACAGATTAAAAAAAAGTTGGTTAACAAATAACATGAATGAAATTTATAATTTATACATATTACACATGCTTGTGAACTTGTAGATTCTCAAATTTGTTTTTCTTTTATTAAACATCTTTAAAGATATTTTATTATTATTATTGTTTTTATTAATTTTAATTTATTTTATTTAGAAAAAAAATGGTTTATAAATATTGTATATGCCATGATAGGAAACTAGATTGCAAAGTTTTTCTGGTTCGCCAAAGGTGTTTATTAAAGCTTTTGTGGATTGTATTATTATTATTATGACAGTTTTTAATTATAGACCCATTTGTATATATTATTTTTAATAAATAATTTGTACAAATATGGTTTATAATTAAAAACTGCCATAATAATACAAACCACAAAAGCTTTAATAAACACCTTTGGCGAACCAGAAAAACGATGCAATCTTGTTTCCTTTCCTGTATCATGGCATATACAATATTAATAAACCATTTTTTTTTCTAAATAAAATAAATTAAAATTAATAAAAACAATCATAATAATAAAATATCTTTAAAGATGTTTAATAAAAGAAAAACAAATTTGAGAATCTACAAGTTCACAAAGCACGTGTAATATGTATGGAACATGGAATGGAAAATGATCTATGCAGCTATGGTTGGCAGGGATGCATATTGCTTTTCAAACGAAGGGAAGGGGCTTTGGTGGGCGGAGTCAAGGTGCGACGCTAGCGACAGAGGCGGACTGGAGGAACAACTTTTCAGCTGTCAAATCCTGTGAGTTACAAACCCATGCAGCAGGGGGTGGACAGCTCTACGGGAAGAATTTCCTCAAGTTTTTATTTAGTTACACGCAGGTATAACCAGAGAGCACCGCTGGGCTGGCTGAAATAGTTCAAAATTTACTCCATAGATGTCGCTCTGTTCGCTGTCTCCAGGCCAGGGAGTTTTGATTGTCATTTTCAAAAGCAAAGTTAATTTCAGGATTGTATGATCTGTGTTACGGTCTTTTTCAATATATAAGATTTTTCATAAACATTTTTTAAAATAATATTTCTTGGTGTTATTCTTAATACCAATATTATATATGACCATATTCTTAACACAGAAAAGAATCGATCCATTGTCAAGAGAAGCCCTACAAAAATCTTAGCTGAAAAGAAATGGGGTTATTTATTTTGATTTCCTACAAAAGATAAATTTTTTACAATTGATAATAAATTATTATTGGTTCAGAGGTAGAGTATTAACTGCTGATACCAAAGGTCAAGGGTTCGCATCCAGCATCATATAGAGACGGGGTTTAAATGGCCTCTTATGCCGAAAAAGACCTTAAACTTAATCGAATAAAAAAAAAAAATTAAAATAATTAAATAAATAAATAATTCATAAAAAAAATTTATGAATTTCATTCATTAAAAAAAAAAAAAAAAAAAAAAAAAAAAATGTCGAAAAATTCTTTAAAATATCTAAGTTATTTGAGATACAAATTTAGAGACACTATTTGTCCTTAATTTGATTTCGTTTAGAAAAAAATTAAAAGTAGGCCTAACAGTCTCAAATTAAGTAGCTTAAAAAGGTATGTGAAAATAACAAAACAAGTGTACGCGAGAGTAAAATGGTAGAATTTGGAAACAACGATTTCGAACGAGCTTGAGTTCAAAACCCATGTGGGCGAGTTTTTTTTTTTTCCCACCGCTTACTGTTTAGTTGGAACTGCGGCCATAGAGAGCGTTAATTTGACACAAAATTTCTGTTTAATTTTTGCGCGCAAAGTTAGTTCGCAGAAACTTCTGTAAGGGGGCGTTAAAACTTGCGGACAACTTTTAACATGGAGCTGTCCAATCTTGATATATGTATGATCTGTGCCATGCAGGCATCCTTGTTTGCAAATCGTTGCTAGTTTCTAAGCCGAGCCCGCCTTCACATGAGGCATGGCAAGTTTTTCCATTGCTTCTTATTTTCTCCGCAGCATGGCGCTGCAAGCAAAACATCGCTAGAGTCCCTATATATCAGAGTCTGGCCATACGAGCGACCGTTAGAATTGTCGGCCATCTTTCTTCCGACCGCTCCATTGAATACATGGCGAAAAAATGATTTTTTTTCGTTAATTAATTATATAATAATTTTATTCAAAAAAAAACTCATAGAAACAGAAGCTAATAGTTTAATGATTATTTATATACTAAAAAAAAGTAAGTAAAACCACTCAAAATAATTTATTTAATGAAAAAACATTTGAATTTGACATTTCCCAATCTGTCATTTTTCACTTTCTCATAGCTATATATGTAATATTTATTACTAAAATAAAGTGAATAATCTTAAGAATATTATTTAAATGAATGAATTATTTTTCCTTTACTTTTCCTTTTAAAATATACATTTGGAATTTATAAATTAGGCCTACTCTATATGTGAAAAATTTGATAAGAGCTTTGACTTTATCACGGGCAAGGGCAAATACAAGGGGGGAAAGCGGGCAATTACCCTCTCCCCCCCCCGAGATTCGAGAAAAAAAATTTTTGATATTAAAATTTTATTTTTAATATAAAATTTTGAAAATTAATACTTACAAATTTGATTTGTAAATATATTCTGGTAAACAAAAACGAAATGCACTTTTAAATTACCGAAAGTAAGAAAAACGAAATGCACTTTTAAATTACCGAAAGTAAGAAAAAATTGTGTGCTGAGCGACCAGTTACACCAGATTACTCCCCCCCCCACTAAGAAACTTCTCTGGACCCGCTCTTGATCATGGACATAAATATAAGGTGCCCAGAAGTTCTCTTTTTGATCTAAAAATATGTGCCGGGTATCTTTTCTCAAATTTGGTATTTTGTTTTTCATTTTATGCCTCAGTCATTTAGAATCGGGCACTGCGGGATTTAAAAGCCTCCTCCCCCCCTTTACGGCTGATATTGAAAACATGTTGTTTTTTTTTTTAATTCTATTATATAATATCTCTGAGTTCAAATTTTGTATAAATTATAATTTTTTAATAATAAAGAAAATTCTTAAAAGATTTCATTTTTTTTGCAATGAGTTAATTACTAACGTTATTTATATTTGTTTTATTCTTTTTTAAATCGATTATTTTCTTAGAAAACTCAATTTTATAATTAGGAAAATAAATCGTAAGCTAAATACATATATAAATATACATAAACTCAAAATTAAAAGTGATTTTAAGATTATAATCAGCTAAATATAACCCTAAACTTTGCATTCTCAATATAATAAAATTAATGGAGATTTTTAACATATGATGAGTAATATTTATAAATTGAAACCTCTAAAATAATGTTGTAAAAAGATTTCATGATACTTTGAACGGGTATCCTTATAAAAGTTAAATGAAATATTTTTTAATCCCATAGAGATGCATTGAAAATTTGAATTGGCGCTAAAATCAGGAAGAAAGATGGCGCGACCAATAGAAAAAAAGTTCCCGTATGGCCAGACTCTGATATACAGGGACTCTAAACATCGCTTTCAAAAAGATGTTTTTACTTGAATGTTAATTTAATCTTTCCTAGTAAATTTATTTCAAAATAAACAAATTAAATCTTATTCTAGTTATTTTCATATATATTTTTACTAAATTTTAAATAAAAAATATTTCTTAATTGAATATTTAAAAATTATATTTTATTAAAATCCGAAATTTTGGCTTGACTTATTTCCTGCAATTTACCCTTAATTGCCAAAAATGTCTTAATTAAGTAATAAATGAGCTGATTTAACAAAGTCAGCCATGTTGGAATTAGAAGACGGCTCTGTGATTGGTCGAGGCTGCCAGGCAGGGAGCAGTGCGTGTTTTTATTTAGAACATGTTCTATTAGCCAAAACCTGCGCGTTAAAACTAGCAAGAGCCTGCATTGACGTGATTCGCGTAAGAAAACACGCATCAAGCAGACCAAACCACATCGTGTGATTCATACTTTATTTTTAACAATTTCCTTTTAACAGGAACAGGTAGATGTAGGCAGCCAGCAAAGAATAAAAACTTTATTTAAATATCGTCGACGTTTCGGGAACGCATCGCTCCCATCTTCAGAACCTACGGTCATCGAACAATTTATTTGTCGTTAAACAGGCAAATTACAATTAATCTTTACAAGTGTCTTTTAAAACAAAAAATGACAGAAGTAAAGATTAATTGTAATTTGCCTGTTTAACGTCAAAGGTCCTGAAGATGGGAGCGATACGTTCCCGAAACGTCGACGATCTTTAAATCAAGTTTTTATTCTTTGCTGGCTGCCTACATCTACCTGTTCCCGTTAATTATCACTCACAATTTCCTTTTCGTAGCATTCTCCGAGATCGTCTCTTCCAGTGATGGTCTATTTCCATGGCGGAGGATTCGTTTCTGGGACCGGAAATTACGAATCCTACAATCCCACTTACCTTTTAGATAAAGATATCGTCTTGGTGACATCCAACTACCGCCTTGGTCCACTTGGTAAGTCCAAGGGTATGAAAATATTTAATTTTTAATTAAATTCCTTTATTTTTTAAAAGGATTCCTGAGTACCGGTGACGGAGTCTGCCCTGGGAATGCCGGACTTAAAGATCAAACGGCCGTTTTGAGATGGGTTCAAAAGAATATCGCATCGTTTGGCGGGAATCCCGATTCAGTGACGATTTTTGGAGGATCCTCTGGAGCAGCTGCTGTGGAATTTCATCTCCTCTCGCCGATGTCTCGGAGGTGAGTGAGTGAGTGGGTGCATCAAGACCTGCCTTGCCATAGATCGCATCCTTCCCAGGTCTGTTCCATAGGGCGATTCAACAATCCGGGGCGAGCACCGCCCCTTGGAGTCTAGCCCCGAATGGGAAATCAACGGATAAAACACAAAAATTAGCCTCACATCTAGAATGTCCTGATACTGACAATTCTCAAGCAATCATCGATTGTCTTCGCGAACTCGACGCTAAAGCAATTGTTGAAGCGCAGGAGATCTTTGAGGTGAGGTTTTTTGCAAATCAAAAAAAAAAAATCATTTTGTATTCTTTCTTCTCCCATTCCTGCCATATCACCACCTTTTCTTCCTGGAAATTGACCTTCAATTCGCCCTCCCATCACACTTCTACTTCTTCTTCTCCAATTCAACATTTTCTCGAACCCCTAAATGGTTTAATATTTCCTTTTTTCCCTACACTTCTTGATATTGTCCCATTTTCTACTACCTCCCAGTCCAAATACCATCATTATCCTATTTCTTTCTATTTGACCACCTCTCCGTCCAACAATTCCTATATTTGTTTTTATATTTTTATAATATTGGCAATAAATCGACTCGATCTTCTTTTATGCTGCCTTTTCTAACACTATCTTTATGTTATTAGAGGAATTTTTAATTATAGACCACATTTTTCTATTAAATATTTATTAAAAATATATAAATACTGTACAACGTTTCGACTGCTTATTTTGCAGCCGTTATCAAGTATTGTGTACTTGCTCCGACTCCAAGTGAACCAACTGTCATGTCCGTTACGTGCCTTTTTATATGCAACGACGACAGCGCCATCTGTTGGCATTTCTGTGAAGTTAGATTCAAATTTTCCCGCTATTTTCACTCATTTCCATGAAGTTAGTCACAATTATCAAAGCAAGTGTTTACATAAAAAGCATGATGTTACAATAAGTTTCTTGAATTTGATTTTAATATAATAGATGTTATTAATAATAATAATATTTTATAACACTTATATTAAAATCAAATTCAAGAAACTTTTGTAACATCATGCTTTTTATGTAAACACTTGCTTTGATAATTGTGACTAACTTCATGGAAATGAGTGAAAATAGCGGGAAAATTTGAATTTAACTTCACATAAATGCCAACAGATGGCGCTGTCGTCGTTGTATATAAAAAGGCACGTAGCGAACATGACAGTTGGTTCACTTGAATCGGAACAAGTGCACAGTATTGGTGATAACGGCTGCCAAATAAGAAGTCGAAAGCATTATCCAATATCCCTTATATATTTTTGATAAATATTTAATACAAAAAAATGTGGTCTATGATTAAAAATTCCCCTAATAATCCTATCTTTATGTCTTCACTATTCGTATTCTGCTGGATCATTTTAATTATTCCCGGACTACCGACGACCTCCATTGCTTTCATCATCTCCTTTCCCAAGTTGGACTGGTTTTTGATTAAGATATTCTTTGCATATTCCCAGGAGCCATCTTCCATAGACATCATCCTTTCCATGGTTACAAAATTCCTCGACTCCACCCACACTCAAAACTCCTGTTTCCATCTACTAGGTATTCCTTTCACATATCTTCCCAAGATCTGCTCCATCTCATCTCCTTCAAGTTTCCCAATCCATAAAATTTTCCGTTGGATTGGTGCAATTATCAATATTATTTAGAAGAGGGAGATTTATTGCAGTAATTGGACCAAGGTGTTGTGGTTAGAGAATAACAATAAAATTTATTGTTGTTTGCTTTATTCTAAGGTCTAGCGACTGGATAGCAACAGTTTCTTATTTTGCAGGCCTGAAGATGGCAGTTGGGCTACCGAAACTGTTGCTAGCCAGTCGCCAGACCTTAGAATAAAGGTGCGATCACACCGGAACCTGACTTGAGTTGAGTCCGGTGGCGGACCCAGCCTATGTATTTCTATGGAGGTGCACACACTGCTGCCGAAACGGAGTTGAGCGGAGCTACGTCACGATACGGACTCTGGTGGCTAACCAATTTTGTTGGATCGGGACCTGAGTCCAGCTGGCTGAGAAGCCAACATGGCCGACTTTTTCAATCAGCTGTTTGATCGGTTCCTTAATAAAAACATTTTTGGCAATATAAGGCTTTATTTAAGTAATAATAGTACAAATAAATAATAATATTGAGATAACTTCTATTTTTTAATAAAAATTGCAGGAAATATATGTTAGTCAAAACAAATAGTTTTCCAAATTTTTTTTAAATTAATAAGATATTATTTTTTAAATAGTCAATTAAGAAATATTTTTACTTAAAATTTAGTAAAAATATTTATTGATATAACATTAATTAATTTTATTAAGTTTATTTAGAAATAAATTGCTGGGAAGGAAAATAGTATCATTCAAGTAAAAAACATTGTTTACTTCTTCGACATACTTATAAACCAAATAACAGAAAAGGTGAGGATTACGTCACTCCGGTCAAGTTTTAGTGTGTGACCCCCTCAATTCGGATTCGGTTAGAACTCCAGTCAGTAAACACAAGTCCGGTCCCGGTGTGATCGCACCTTAAAGCAAACAACAATAAACAATATTGTTATTCTCTAACCACAACACCTTGGTTCAATTACTGCAATAAATCTTCTTCTACCATAAAATTTTATTGAATATACCAATGATTGATAAATTTTTATTTTCTCCTAAGAATTGCTTCTTCTCCACATTTTGCCCTTAGCTGGTTGATGACCCCATGTTCTCTCGAATTTCCCGTTGCAGTGAAGGTATATTTTTTTACTCTCTCCATTCATTTCCCACTTTTCCTCTTCCTTTCTTGAATATCATAACTTTTCTTTATCATAAAATTTCCTAGGAATGGTTCAACCATCCGTATGTCATATTCCAAGTGGTTGTGGAGTCGCCAGAAGCAAAAGAGGAGAGATTTTTGACAGACGATCCACACATGATTTATGAGAATCCTTCGTTAATTGCGCCTGTTCCTGTTTTTGATTGGATTCACAACCAGCGAAGGAGCTTATCTAGCATCACGTAACATTCAATCTTTTTTCTCTTTACCGAGACAGGACATCATAAATCACCTTTTGTTTTTCAGAAATCGCAGCTAATCCAGAGAAATTAAAAGAGCTCTCTGATGAGTATCAAACTCTGTTGCCGTTGACATCACTCTATAAATTTACAAGCAAACATCCAGAGACGATCACTCGGGAGATTATGGATTTCTATTTTCCCAATTCTTCGATTAAAGAGAAGATTTTTGCCTTTTGTGATGTAAGAAAGAGAATTTAGAATTCTGTATTCTGTTTATCTTTTTTTTTTTTTTTATTTCCAGCTGTGTAGTGACGTCTGGTTTTATTATCCAATGGAGAAAGTTCTCGAGGCCTATTCAAAACGAACAGCGCCGGCGTATTTGTATTCATTTGCATATAGAGGGAGTTTAACGTTCAGTTCAGTGGTAGGAGACCCGAGAATTAATTTTGGTTTGTTAATTTTTATTATTTGTTTGAAAAAAAGAAAGATTCATGGATTCAAGGCCCTGAAAGTAGGTACACATGGGCGACGCGACGCAAAGGGGGTGCGTTAGGGGACTGTCGGTAATGATCGGAGCCCGTCCCGATAACAACATAAAAAGTGTACTCTTTGTCAGGAGCACATGGTTGCTTATTAATTGCAGCAGGAGTGCTTGAAATATATTTTAAATGCTTTAGATTAAACTTATTGGCTACCGATGCTGACATCTCTTGGCACATATTCGTAAAAGGTTTTTTTTGGCTTACTTTTAAAGAACAACGCCGCCCTCTCGGGGAAAACATGCCTAACTTCTACCTGCTTTAAAACTTTAAACAATTTAAAATAACATTGTGTGGTTTTATGAAAACCACGATGCAAGTGAAACTTTTTTCGGATCGTAGGCGTTTAACTAAAAATTTTCAGAAAATTATTCAAATAAGGATATTAAAATCGCGTTTTTAATTCTAATTTAATAATTGATATAATTGGAGGTTTACTTCTTTTAAATCCGTACGGTGGAGTTCACGGTAATTAAAACAAGTATTTTACTTTATTATGCAGGAATTTATTGCCAGACAACTGGCACACTCTTTAAGGGAAATATATTTTAAATAAGAGACAAGGAATATATGGTATGTACTGGCTTTTAATGACATAATATTTTTGGAAAAATCATAATTGTGATGTTCATTCATTTGCTTTGTGAAGGAAATGAATATGTAATCATATGAAAAATTGGCCCGGTGTTGCATAAAGTTTAAGAAAACAATTTGTATGTTTCAGGCCTGATGGTGGTCCTTTTCGGACCGAAACTGTGAGAATGTGCACACAACGGTTGTCTGGCAATAAAATTCCTGCATAATAAAGTAAAATACTTTGTTTTAATTACCGTGAACTCCATAGTACGAATTTAAAAGAAGTAAACCTCCAATTATGTAAATTGATAATTTCTCTTTCGTCTCCTTCTAAATTCTAATTTAATAATTGGAAAATGGGAATGATAATGGGAAATCAATAGAGGCATGTTAAAAACTGAGAACAATATTTATTTAGTATTTTAATCATTTTAAATTATTTTAAAATTATATTTTATCAATTTAAAAATTGAATAATTAAAACTCACAATTATTTTTATAATTCGTCATATATATTAAATTTCAACTTTCCTATTTTTGTCGTCACGACTCGTGACGTCATAACTAGTAGCGTCACGGCCTTTGACGTCACGGCTTGTAATGCGACATGCAGATAGAAGTGCGAAAAAATTTGAGGCCATCAAATTAAAGTTTCACTTTAAAAAAAATGTCGTTTAAATGGGTGAGGGGAAGGCCATGCACTCCTCTTGTTAGATAGGTGTATCTGTCTGTTTAATAGGACCTTCTATATTTTATATATTGATATAATTTATTAAACTTCTCGACTTTCAGGTGTATCCCACGTAGATGATTTGATTTATTTGTTTAATTTGGATTCGTTGTTTGGAACGTCTCATCGCAGTGATTCTGATATTCAAATGATCGATTTAATGACAAACATCTGGACGGAATTCGCTAAAAATGGGTAAATTTCAATACCACTTTAAACCAATCAGACCCAGCTTTTATTAACTTGCTTTCATGTTTTTTTTTAACACCCATTTGTTTATTTTAAATTTTAACGCCTGTTTTTAGAGAATAGACCTGATAATAGGCTCACGGAGGGAATTTAGCAGCCTCTGTTCTAATTTGACTCTCTAGGGACATTAGGCATGTTATGTTGGCTGAATCCTTGTTTATATATTCTTTTTAGGAAGCCGCCCTTGAATTGGGCCCCCGTGAAGCCAGGATCGAACAAATCCCTGGTTGAGATCAGAGGACCGAAGGAATTGAATAGAAAGTCCGTTTTCTATCAAGAGAGAATTGATTTCTGGACAGCCATTTGGAAAAGAGAAAAGGAACAATCAATTAGAGATGAACTTTAAAACTACAGATATGTTAATGTACAATAAAAAGATAAACTTTTTAAGAGTTTTAATGAGAGATTTACTACACGGTAACCCATCCATCTTTATTCGATTATCCTAATGTCCGATTCCCCCTCGTGGTCACAACAGCCATTGATTGCTTTGTTTGCTAATGAATGGATTATTTTTTTGACTTTTCTATAAACCAAAAGCGTTTATTGATTGAGTGATTTCCATGGCAACGGCTAAATATTTTTATTTATTCTTTGTAAGCAGTTGTTTATTCTTTGAAAAGTGCTCAGTAAATGATTTAATTAGAAAATAAAAATAAGAAGATGGCATTAGAGAATAGAACTCCGCCTGTACCAACTGGCGTCGGATTTTTTCATACGCCCAAAGTCAAATACAGCAATGAGACGAGGATGTTACTTAAAGGTAGGTAGGATTAGATTAAATCATTTTATTTATGCTTGACAACGCATTTTTGATTTTTTTTAATAAGATTGTGGCGTTGTTTTTTGTTTAAATACAAAGCAATTTGAATAAATAGGATAGGATAAAAGATAAAATTTATTTATTATTCGATATTAAAAATATCAAATCTTTTTGAGAGATTTAAAAACAGAGAATATAATTAACAAAAGATTCAATTTGGCTTTGAAATAACAAAATTACTTCAAATTCCAATGCATAGTGGATAGCTAATTTTTTATTGGCTAATCTTTAGAATAAAGTGCCAGGCCACCCAGAGGGCGCTGAGGTGATTCATTCGTTCTTCTTTTTGGGATTCGTTCTCACTATTTCATTTTTATAAGACGCCATTTAATATAAATATAAATATTTATCTCCACGGCCTCTAAGACGCTATTTTTACATTCATCTCCTGGGCCAGTTATTATTTTGTGTTGTGCTTTTTTTATTAAATTTTTTATTTGGCCATTTTGCCATTTTTGCTGTCTGGAATTCCCATTTTTGTCTGGCATTTGCTTTTATTATTTAATTTTGATTAAAATTTAAGGTTGTTCGGACATTAAAGCACTTTCCTTGATTAAAAGCTAATTTTTTAATATGTTATTAATCACTATCAAATACGTATAAAATAAAATTTTGAAGCAGATCTGACACAGGGTTATCGTGTAATTAATTTTTAAAAAATTGAAATTTAACATGTAGCCTATGGGGAATAACGACGAAACGCACACATATCGAATTATATAGCCACCTCTGCAATAGATACAAAAAGAAAAAAACTTACATTTTATTAATTCACTTTCGAGGAATATGTTAAAAATAAAATCAAAAGTTTCTGCCGACCAGTGGCGTAACCAGGGGGGGGGCGAGGGGGGGCTCGAGCCCCCCGCCCCAGGCGCATCGAGACCTTGGCGCCCCCCGAAACCGGCATAGGCGCCCTACGGCCTCTAAGATATAGCCCAGCGAATGTGATTTTATCATATTCTTTTCATCGATTGTCTTAAAAAATTGATTGTTTTCTTTTAAAATTATATTACACCTTGAATTCTACTATTTTAAATGAATTTAATTCCAAAAATAATAAATAACGTATATAGAGGCTTTATAATTAAAATTTTTTTTATTTTGCAATATATAAGCCTTAATTTGATGTTTTATGGCTGTGGAGATTTACTCAGGATTCGTATAAACCTTAATATTTAATTTTTTGGAATTCAAAATTTTTTTAGGCATGAAGGAATTGAGCTATGAGACTGAAATGTTATATTTAAGTTAAACAACACCCGGGACCGTGAAAATAAGCTTTTAGTCAAAATCGGCCAAAAAGTACTAGTATTTTAGGGCCTACTGATGTAGTTTTTCAGTTTTTTTTTCGATTTTCTCAAAATGAAAGGGCTTTTACCATTCTTCAGGCCCGCCCGAGCCCGCCCGGAATTTTTTCAAACCCGCCCATTCCCGCCCGAGATTTAGTGAATGAATGAACGAATGTCTAGCAATTTTTAAATAAAATTTCATTTGCATGCCCGTCCGCCCGAACCCGTTTATTTAGACTTGCTACCCGCCCGGCCCGGGCGGGTAACGGGCCAACCCGTATCCGTGCAGGGCTCTAATCGGGGGTTCGGATCCCAGGCAGTCCGATGATTTTATTTAAGCCATTTGAATACCAAATGTCAAAGTCAAAGTCTTATATGGCCTAAGTTGCCGAAAAGACTGTGTGCATGTGTGTGTGAGTGTGAATGGGAAAAAAGTGTGTGTTAAAAAAAACATGGGGAATGACTTCCCCGAGACTTTCTCGTATATTCTATTGGAATTACGTCTGGGTGTGTGTGTGAACACGATTGCTTAAAAAACCAAAGCAGCTAGATAGATGAAATTTGGTATATGCTCCTTACACTAAAATTGTAGATTTCTATCAACTTTTGGATTAAATTCGTCACTTGGAAGTAGTACTTTACCTAATAAGTTTTTTCAGAAATTTCGAAATTTTCAATTTCTTTGTCATATTATGATAAAATACTCAATTTTAAAAAAGTTTTTATTCTTTGATATTTTTCCGAAAACTGAATAGTTTTTGAAATAATCACAGAAGAAAACGACATTTTTCTTAAAAGCAAAGAAAAATCAAAACAAAATCATACAGGTGTCATTAAAAAACATGTAAATATAAACAAATTCGATAAGGAAATTACAGGATGCAAGAAATTTGCCCGCCGAAGGCGGCAATTGCTCGCCGAAGGCGAGCAAGGGGTCCAGGGGCGGAGCCCCCTGGAAAATCGGCGCCCTAGTTAAGCTTCGCCCCCCCCCCCCGCCCTCAAAGGCTGGTTACGCCGCTGCTGCCGACCGCTTTTAAAGATATTTTAACAAGAAAGTCAAAAAAATTCTCCAAAATGACAGTCGCCAATATTTAAAAATAATGAATTCTCGAGAGTCAGACCAGCCTGGCAACGTCGCATAACATAAGTGTCTTATCTCTATGTCAGATACATTTTTTTTTTCAATTTTACAATATTTTTTCTCGCAAATCGTCCATTGTGTTTAAACTGATTTGCATTAAACATTGTAATATATTAAATAAAATAAAATTTAAGGCGTTTAAGATTTAAAATAGATAGTTGATGAATGCAATGTTGCCAGTTCTATATTACGTGAAAAACTGCTCTAGTCAAAAGCCATTCATATATTATTTTTGGTAATTAAATTATTAACTTAATACAATTATAAACTATGATAGGTCACGACTAAATTATAATAAGGAATTTTGGCATTCAAATTTTTAATTTTATTTAAAAAAAAATTTAGATTCTATTATGACTTACGATGTACTATCCGAACAACCTTAATTACCAAGGCAAAGATCAATGTTGTTAAGCAACGCCAAGTGGTGCTGAAAATCGGCCCCCGAAAAACAAGATCATTGAACGCCCGCCGGAAGCCATCGATGTATAATATAAATAAATGCATTTATAAAAGTCAAATGGCCTCTGCAGCTGAAATGACTTTGAAAAAAAAAATTAATTTAAAGAATATAAAATTAATTTTTCATTATTCTTTGATATTTGAAGTGTGATTTACTTGGCCGTGGCGCAGGGCCGTTCCTGGCTAAGTTGTCACCTCCGTGCCTCGTCATTTTTGGCGACTCTCAACCAACCACTCGTGGTTCGTCTAATAAAAAAATCTGGTGTGATTGTTGCACAGCACAGGATTTTCTCTTACCTTCGGTAATTGAAAGTTGTGTTTTGTGCTTGTCATAGCAGATTCATATAATAAGATCATATAAATTTTGTAAGAAACGATTCAAATTTTAAGGGAATAAAGCGCCCTTTTTAATGCCTGAGCTTATAACAATTTCAATCGGGCTGCTTTATAATTTCATCTTTTTACAATTCTTTTTGAAGTATTTTGCTCTTGTTGTAGCCGAGCCGTTTAGAATAAGATAACGTTACTAGGAAGCACCACGTAGAGGTTCCTTCCAAGCCCCCCAAAAATTATCTTCATCTTCTTTTAAAGCCCTTCGATGTGAATAAATGGCCTTACACTAGCAGCTTGTGGTTATTTAAAAAAAAAATTTATTTTTCTCTGTATCTTGAAAGTGGTAGAAAATAAAAAGAAACAAATTCTAGGACATTCTTCGATCTACCAGTATTTTAATATTAGTAAATGATTTATAGAAAAGTTTCTTGAATGAGGTGGCGAATAGCTAAGCAGGACAAGCTGCAGATTAAGGACCTAGGTTAGCTCGTTCGTGTTGGAGAAATCTCCTCAACGGGATTGAAAGGTGCGAGATGCGAGATCTCACCCTCCACTAACAGACACAAATGAGTCAATTTCAATCAATTCTTGAATGTTGGAATTTTTCTTTTCTTCTAAGTAATTCAACTTGAGCAACTTCAATTCTCGACTTGTTTCAATTTTATCACAGGAAATAATTTGCAAAATGTATGAGTGAGTGGCAAATATAATATAATTCTTTTCTGGACCGTTTTTTGCTTGAGGATCGAAATTGTCTCTGAGATTTCATTTATCTCTTCTATATTTTAGAAGATCATCTACAAGATATCTGAAAACAAAATTTGGATTCTAACTAAAATATTCAATCGAAATTATTTATAATATATTAATTTTAAAATATTAAAAAAATTACCTTTCAGCAATAACTCCTCTAATATCTACTAGGAAAAACATTCCATTACAGAATAAGAGCAGAAGAAAAAGGCAAAGGAAAAGATTAGAATCGATGGGCTGTGAAGTCAAATACAACTTTCTGCATCGCTGGCTTTTTATATATTTTTATAATAAGTCGGATGTATAGCTAGCACATCTTTCGTCGCTCTTTTGGATAAATATTATTATTTATTTATGAAAATGAGTCGTCCTAAAAAAAAGAAAAATTGAATTAGTATTGACTCTAATCAGTTAATTATGAGAATATCAAGTTAGTGGTGACTATTTACCTTGAATTTGCGAGATTTTTTCTCTTCCCTCACACAAATATTCACTAATTAAAAGTAAACACCAAAAAAATGATCTCTTTTAGTTTTCCGACAATATTTATTTACTTATGGAATATATTTAAATGTCTCAATTGTGTTATTAAACATGTTATAATTCATGACCTAAAAAAAAAAAATTTAAATTAGCCTAATCAGTTAATTTTGAAATAGTGTTCTAATTTATTTATGTTTACCTTAAATTTCCCAAAAAATATTGAAAATTTTCTCTCTTCTCTCACTTTTTTTACACTCACATGAACACTAAATAAAAAAATAAACACCAAAAAAGATATCTTCATCTACTAGAACAAAAAGTGTATGTAATAAATGAAAATAATTAAAAAAACAGCAAGAAGGTTTTAAATAATTAATTATCTCTTGCTTGCCGAATACAAACTATATATATATTTGATGAATATATATATATATTTAACGTAAACCGGGAGTCTGAGGAAATCGTATCAGTGAGAATGAGAGCGATTTTTTGGATTACGAGCAAGCGAGTGGGGGGGGGAAGAGATCCTACCTAGCCTAACACAAAATACGAAGACAATAGAGAGGGTATTTGTGACCCCGTCCCCACCATCAGATCGGTGGAGCCCTCGGGTCTGTCCCTAGCCTCAAGGAATGCAATTTGGACCCTCCAGGCTATTCCTGGAGAAACTGCAACCCTTCCCTGACTCGCTTTACTCACAGAGCCACCTCAAACCCACCCTCAAAGATACAAAAACACATCAGACTCCCGAACGCGCTGACAAACGAGATCTTTTCGCAAAACACAAGAACACTTGGAACCTGGGATTCGATCTTTCCATCAGATCTGACTTTATTTCTCCTTATGAACCGTTCATGGAAGGAATCAACGAGAATATCTTTCATTTTAGCTCCGTTTGGATCCTAAATTAAAGAAACAAATCAAGGCATCCTAACAAAACGAACGAGCTAAAAGATTAGAGTAGGCACCTGGAGCTAATAACAACAACTATCCAACAGAGGCCTAAAATGAAAGTATTCTCGTTGGTTTCTCCACTATTTGATTCACGAGGAGGAGCTACAGGTTCAAAAAAAAATCCCTCTCGTTGGCTCGTTGGCATGGTGCACCCTCCACCCCTCTAGATTTAAATCTTTAAACTACATTTAAGGTGTAAAAATAAATTTTATAAATTATAAATATCGAAAAGTGAATACAATTGAATTTGTATTCGTTTAGCAATCACACCTTAAGCCCTGGGCATTAAGAAGATGATAATGAAATCCCGCGGCGGAAGAATCTCTCTCTGTGTCAGCTGGAAAGAAGAACATCCTCAAAAGCTAATCTAATCTACCCCCTTCAATATTCTTGCACCATGCTTAATACCTTTGTTCTGTTGACCCTCAGGAATCTGTAACAAAAAAGAAAAAAATGAAATTAAAATCAGTTCATTTGTATATTTTTGGATTTATAAGGGTATGTTTAGCGTATAAAATATTCACCTCCTGAGGGGTTGACGGTCGCTCGAAGCTCCTTGCCTGCCACTCGTAGAGCTGATCCATCGAAGCTCCCTTGCACTCGTAGAGCTGATCCAGATGATTGCACTAGTTGAACACTGAACACTGAACACTGAGCACTGAACACTGGAGAAACACAAACCTGCAAAAGAGAAATTGTTTAAGAATTAGAAACCCTTAGAGGTCTGGCAATCTAGGGAAAATAATTTCCCATTAGGATTTTATGAATGAAGTTTTGGGATCTTTTCTCAATTTAATTCAACTCACTCAATAGAACTCGCATTAATTTTTTTTTTTTTTTTTTTATTAAAAAAAATAAATTTTCATGTTTAAAATAAAGAATATCGACTGTAAATGTAAGACGAGTTGATTAAGAAGAATAAATAAATAAAAGATGATTTTTCTAATTTGAAAGGAAAGAAAATGAATTTATCAAAATCAATTAAAAATAAATAACTTGTAGTTGAATAATTACTGTATATAAGTAAAAATAAATTATATACAGTAATTATTCAACTACAAATTATTTATTTTTAATTGATTTTGATAAATTCATTTTTCTTTTCTTTTCCAAATTAAGAAAAATCATCTTTCCTTTATTTATTCTTAATCAACTCGTCTTAGTCGATATTCTTTATTTTAAACATGAAAATTTTTTTTAATAAAAAAAAAAATAATGCAATTATATTGAGTAATAAAATCTAATAGGAAAATAATTTTCCCAGATACCAGACTCTCTAATTCTTAAACAATTT
>JAKCPI010004695.1:0-14115 GCA_023213315.1 Euborellia annulipes
ATAATTAAATATTACGTCGAAGTTCACCTTATATGTAGATAAAAATTAATTAAATTTTATAGAAACTCTTCGACATTGTAAATTTTATATTCGTCTATCACGTAAAATAACAATAAGAAAATTTAATTTTTTTCGAAATCTTGTCTGTCTGGAAAAGGATCAATCAGTAAATCAGTGGATTTAGAGAAAAATATTAATATAATTATTTGTTCTAAGTTTATTAACTATAAATATTGAAATATATAATACATGTATTACTTGAATAATCCTTTAATATTACTAAGTACAGTCGGGGCCACAAGTGCTCCAAAGTGGAGCCTTGAGCTTAGGCAACCAAGCTAAAATCATCTTTTTTTTAATGTAACAGAAGGGGAAAAGCTATTTTTAAAACAACACATCCGACGGCCAACTTTTGGTTGCCTAAGTTCAGGGCTCCACTCTCTAGCAAATCAGACTCTTGTGGCGCCGAATGTTCGTAAATATTCACAATGAACTGATTTTTTTAAGATGGACTAACAATTAATAATATTATTATTAGACAATAGTAAAATTTCGGGTAAAATATTATTTAAATTTATAAACTTAAACTAATGTATTTTCTTTTTGTTTCAGGTGAGTAAAACACTCTTCTACATTTGGCCTTAAAATTTGTAAGTAAATTCCTTCAATAATCTTTGAATTCAGACAATTTTAATTTCTTATTAGAAGATGTTGGTTGAATATCTGAGAGAAGGCAGCTTGTTAAATTTTTATAAAAATTGATTTGGCTTTCATTCTTTTGATGCAATATCAACGGAATCTTCCAATTTCTACAGTACCTAAAAAACCTAGTTCAATTTTCGATTCCCAGCTACAAACAACTACTGTAACTTTATTGGCTTTAGTCTCTTCAAGTTTGAACACAATAAGTACAGTAGCTTAATTTAGTGGTACATGAGGCATTTATGTGGTCCTGAGACCTAGATCCAGGAGCGAATTAAGCCTCTAGTTTTCATTTGTTAGTATTATAGTATGAATTTGAATAATTCGTTAAAGACTACATTAGGAGATACTAGAACTTTTATTTGAAGTTGGAAAAAATATTGTATTATTTACTTTGACTAGCTTATGTCAATCCTCTTGGGTAATTTGATAAAAATTATCCGCTGGTCGAGATCGAAATATATTTTTTTGTGTAGAGTTATTATTAGGCTATTATTCCTACCGGTTCACGTATATTTACCCGAGGTGCTTCCGTGCTCGAAGACGCTCATTTCAAACTAAATCTGCCTTTGGACGTAGATATCTAACGGCATCCCGTGAAGTTACATTATTTCCTATGCGTTCATTTCTTCTAGTTAACGAGCTAATCCTTGTTTCTGGTTCTACCTGGTTCCTTTTATTCTAACTCTTCTATGCTAGGGAGGATAACCTAGTTTGAGAAGGGATTCTCGTGTAGCCTACCTACTTCCTTCGAAGAAATCCATCACTGATAGGAATCTTCTTTACATCCCTTCCTGTTTAGGTTTATTATTTTAATAGAAATCATCTGAATCTTATAAATTCAATTCAGACTAATAACTTTAATATGCCATAAATTGAGTAAAAAATTCATTAAATCTTTATATAAAATAACTTTGAAGACAAAGCAGCGAGTCTTCTATATAACAAATTTAATCTTCTTCTTCTGTCCTCGCCCCATTCCCGCGATGCGGAGTCGGCGGATCTCACTTTTTTACCTCCAACCCTATCAAGCGTTTTTGTGACCGGAAGAAATAGGACAGGCCGGCCCGTCGCACGGTCTGACGCCTGTTGAAAAGAGGAAGGAAGAGACAGACATACAAAGAACTGAAGAATTGCCTCTCCCAACTCGGGCAGCTCGTGGTCGCCATCCACGTACCCACAAGATGTGTGCCCCTGAGCGAGACAACAAATAACAAATTTAATAACATAATAATATTGGTCCAATTTTAATTTTCATCTTGACAGTCCTTTGCCTATTTTTTACTCTTACACTATATATGAAATATATAGAGAGAAACTATTGCGATCATGTCAAAAATGTCGAGATTTCGATGGATATTCATGCTTTAAAGTTCTCTGAGTCCAAAAAAGTGGTTCCCTCAAATTGGTCTGTGTGTGTGTAGACATTTTTAAACATGAAGAAAATGAGCTACGGGGTTGAAATTTTATATTTAAATTGGGCACCCTCCCAAACTAAATATATCTCGGCACAAAAATCCGGTGTGACCAGCACGGTGCACAACTTTCCCTTACTGAAGGGTAAGAGAAAGTTGTGTTCTGTGCGTCAGTCACACCAGATTTTTAGCTATAAATTCTTGTTTGGACACCACACCTTTTTTTCTTTAAGATTGTCGATAAATAAAAAAAAAAAAATACTATTGAATGAATACAATCAGACAACAACTGAACAGTAGCAATCAACCTGCCCAAATAGAATTTGTAGATTGAGAAGACGCATTTAGGACAGGAGGTCCATTAACGATCAAGGCGTGGCCCATTGTCAGAGTCAAGTTGAAAAATAGTTTACACTCTTATAATAGCCCAATTGAGATTGAATATAGATTTCACCTTTTTGAAATGAATTGATTCTTCTTAATATAGAGTCATCAATAGAATTCCTATGGCAATATGTAATCTAGTTTGGAATATTAGAACTGGAAGAAATTGAATAAAAAAAAAATATCTGACTTGTAAAAACAAAAATTCGTAAATTCCTATATGGAAATCAGACAACCTTTCTCAATAATAAACACTCCCCCGACCTTTAACTTCGATTTTGATTAAAATTCATAAATCAATTATTTTTTAGATTAGTCATTCTAGGTCAAATCAAGACACTTTTAAACCTGATGGGATAAGCACAGTACAGAACTTTCAATTACAGAAGGTAGAGATTCTTGTGTGCTGTATTCACATCAGATTTTTATAATATGGGATTTTTAAAATAGAGTGCATAAATTCTTTTCTTTTAAATAACTGTTCAATCAATTGAAACAAATTTTATTCCGTGATAAAGATAGGGGCAGCCTGGTGGATATTATTGAGAAGGGTGAATAAATAAATCCAGGATAAAGGATGGATTTATTTATTCACCCTTCTCAAATTTTATTCCATTATTTTTCTAACTATTTTGATTAGTGTAGTTCATTTCTTTTCTTGAATATGGTCTTTATTAATAAAATTATGGTGTGCAAGCTGCGGATGTATTGAATTAACAAAGGAATGTATCTAGACAGAGGCAGCCAAGAAAAAAATGCTCTGAATGCTTTCACCAATCAGCTGGAAACGTTTCGGTTCATTTATTATAAAATATCTTCAGTCCATTAATTTTTTAATTTAATAATTAATGGACTGAAGATGGTATATAATAAATGAACCGAAACCTTTCCAGCTGATTGGTAAAAGTATTCACAGCATTTTTTCTTTAATTTAAAATTATGAATATAAATTTTCTGGTGGACGCAATATCTGTAGAAATTCGATAGTGTTATATTTTTATTACTTGTTCTTAGCTCTATATACAGTATGTTATAATATAGTAAATAGAATGTTAATATATAAGAAAAATGTCAAAAATTCGATGTCGAGATTTTGATGGATATACACGTTTTGAGGTCCCGTGGTTTTCGCAACATGGTCTATATGTGTGAGTGTGTGTGTCTGTCTGTGAACAAAATATCTCAAAATTCGCACTAACGATTTTGATTAAAATACAAATATCAATAATTTTTTAAATGCTCTTTAAAATATATATTCTCATTTTGTCCTCAAAATTGTTTGAAGCACAAGAAAGATAGGAGAAATGTTTGCCAAGTTGACAAAATATAGATATTTTACCATGTTTATAAATTTTGCATCTTGAATTCTAATATATCGGTGGAAACTAAATATGTGTCGACACAAAAAATCTGGTGTGACAAGCACAGAACACAAATTTCAATTACCGAAGGTAAGAGAAAGTTGTGTGCTGTGCGACCAGTCACACCAGATTTTTTTTAAATTATTCTCCATAGAGGTTTTATATATTATTTGCTCTAAAATATGTTTCGTTGGACTGAAATCAATTTTTTTTCTATTTTTTTAATAATTCTTTTATTTCTCAATGCTGGGAGATAGGCAACCAAACTAACTGATAAACTTTCAATTTATTGCCCCTGGGCTTCTCTGATGAGATGTCCTGGGGGAAGGGTGTCAAAGAGTATAAGTTTGCCCTCCCTCCATTTCCCCTCTAATCTCTCTCGCCTGCTTCCTGACGCTACCGTTTCAGTTGGCGGTCAGCCTGAGTGATTATCATTTCCTCTGTGTATTTTATTTCGGTGAAAGTGCAAGTTTTATTACAAGTTTACTATTTATTAACATTTCTCTTCAAATTTTGGTTGGAAATACATTGCATTAAGCCTCCAATGATTCTTCTATCTACTCGGCGATCTTAAATAAGAACAACTAGGCCTAACACCAACGTTTATCTACTACTATTTTCAGGTATTTTAATCAACATTTTCACACATATTTTGATTGTTTAATCATTCAGAAATGATTTTAAAACTATTTAGTAGTTAAATTTGAAAGTTCTTTTGTTTATAATCAAAATACTTTTCTTACCCAGACATGGACGCTTAGGCTTATTTTTTTTCTTTTTTTATTAATCATCAGCCATCTTTCATTTCCTCCTTGTAGCAAACGTCGCCGCTAGGTGGTTCTAGTGTCGTGCTTGTTATTTGCTTCTTGAATATTTTTTTTTTTTTTTTTAACACTCCCACTTTTTTCTAAGTTCGAAAAAATATTTATTTGATGTGCCATTTGTTGGAATCAGGGTATAATAAATCTAAACGCTTGAAAATTATAGTAATTCGCTAAATGGAAATAATAAATTTGTTATAACCGAATGAATTCAAAGTTCCATTTGATCGATTCCTACCGTAATACTCTTTGGCATTTATTAGACTACTAATATAATTTTTGCAATAATTCTAAAATAAACATTCTGTAATTTATATATGATATTTCTTTAATCCTTTATAATTATTATTTCTTAAGAAACTAATTATAAAATTATCATATTTAAAATAAAATTAGGTAAATTAAATATTTACACTTGCAAATTACTAGATTCACTGATGGAAAAACTGGAAATGTTGTACTTAAAAGAAAATTTCGCAACAAACAAATTTTATATATTCGTTATTTCTCTAAATTTGATTAATTTTATTTTTATTCATTTAGCTTTTGATTAAATATAATAATGAATATGCTTAATTTCAACGGTTTAATAAATATAATGTTTTCTCTATTTTCAATACAATAAATTCTTCTCTTTTCTCTCTTTCTTATCTTTATATTAAGCAATGAATTAAAATCTAGGTTAAAATATTCAGATGCTTCTTTTTAGTGAAACTTGATTTATTCACTTCTAAAAAAGTTTCCGGATTTTTTTTTAAACCAATTTGGAAATATTCTTGCAACAATTCGACAATTCAAGGTCGCGTTTTTATGTAATAATTTCATTCAACATCGTTTCTAAAAAGGATTAGTGCATGCCAGGGGTGTATATAATTCCCTTCCCCATCTAGGGATATACAGGCAAAAGCGGGGGCTCGCCCCCCCCCCCCCCCCGAAATCTTTGATTGATTCCGAAACGCAAAAAAAAAAAAAACATTATTTCGCAGGGCAAAAAACGTAGATTCCGCAAAAAGAAAAATTTCCGCAGGACGGAGAAAATTTCGTGAAATGATTTTCATGGACAGAAAAAAAACTTTTGCGCCGGGTGGCAAAATTTAGTTTCTTTAAAAAAAAATTTTGAGTTCAGGACCCCCCGAAAAAAATTTTTATATTCGACCCTGGTGTATGTCGTTACTACTTCTGACGTCAGGCATTTTCTCACTATTTGAGAAATTAAATTGTAGCTTATTAATTGTAGAATTTTTTTTTTCAATTATATATTTATTGATGTGCCAATGCCGACGTTTCGGTCACATATAGAGGCATCCTCAGGACTATAATGTACATTCCGTCCGAAACGTCGACACTTAAATAACATTTGATAATCTTTCTCTTTGGCTGTTCTACTAATCTTTCGGTCTAAAACACTCAAACCTGTTCTGGAACTAATTATCATGTAGCCCTATAATTTTCCGAGTTTTTAATTTAAAATATTTATTATCACTTTAATCTTAGTTATCAAGATCTAAAAAAATGATTATTTTTCAAATTTGTAATCAATTAGCAATTTAACTGGTTACTTCGATTTTATGTTCTTATATTTATTTATTAATATCTATAAAATAGACATTTAATGGAATATTACATTGGCTAATTATAATTACATTTACTAATTACTGTAATTAATGCATAACAAACATTTTTAATTTATGATAGTTTCAGCTTCAAAATTATTATCTATTAGACAACTTCAACTATCCTAACTTGTTTGCTTGTTTTATAAATTAGCCTAGTCGTAAATAATATTATTAAATTTTAGTGCTTCTCAGTTTGAAATAAATTTCATTCATATAAAATCTCTTATAATTTAATTCTAAATACTAACAAGGGGAGTGTAAGGCCTTCCCCTCACCGATTTGAAGGAAAATTATTTTACGTGTAGTACTTAATGTAAAGCAAATTCTTTTATTGCGTGAGAATGCGCTTTTCAAAAATATGCTTCTTCGCAACGGCTTAAGACATGCTGGCGAATCTTTAACATTTTTTTTTAGACTAATTCTTGAGAAGCGCATTCTCTCGCTTTAACAGAATTTGTTTTTCATTAAGTACTACACATAAAAAAAATTTCGTTTAAATCGGTGAAGGGAAGGTCTTACACTCCCCTTGTAAGTAGTGAAAATTTTATTCATTATTGTTGATGAGGTCATATCACCGTTCAAAAAGGACCAGAGTTCGTATCTCCATATAGGCGGATTTTTTCATACATTTATTTGTAAATAAATATTAACCAGGATTGGAACATAACAGATTTAGGAAAAATTCTGAGAATAAAATAAATTAATCCTTGTCTTCTACATTCTCAAGAGTTTTTTTAATCTTTAAAGAGAGTGACTAATTATCTTCGTTTCTGCTGAGTTGTATTATATCTATTTTGATAATAAAAAAAGTCCAATAGATTTTTTGGATTAGTTTTTTTAGTGGAAACATCGCTTCCAACTTGGGATAGACAGCTTTTCAGATGATGCAACGTGTTGATCCCGGGGCGAATGTCTCTCACGGCCTCTAAATGGCAGCCATTCGTGGACAGCCCAGGGCATCTCCATCTCCAGCATCCAGCTGGAGCAGAGCCCAGTCAGTCGTAGCTAGCTACCGTTGCGAAAGTTGGAAAACACCCGTGACCGAGCTCACTTAGAAATTAATCAATTCTCTCGCCTCCCTCTCATCCATTTTTTTTTTCACTCTTGCACCAATTATTTTTAATATCGAATCTCGATTCAGCTAGAGGCGGTACAATTTCGGCCTGTCTCAAGAAAGAAAGCATAAAAAATAATCATTTTTTTCTTCTTTGATCCATATCAAGTTTGCTTACCTGTTCTCAACCCTTTAAAATACCCCCCCCCCCTCCCCCATATAATTTCCGGATTCCATATAAGCATTCAATGTCAATTATTTTTTGTTTTTATAATCATCTACTTCTAAAACTTTCTAAAAAAAATTTAATGGATACCATACAGAATTAACTTTCTAGAAATAATTTTAGAGGAGTTTTAGATAGGGAATAAAGTAATGAAGTAATTTAATGATTGATGGGATTGAGATGTCGGATAATTAAATCCCTCAATTGAAATACAGTAAAACCCCTTTTAATCGGCCAGGTCGTGAACGAGACTTTGGCCGGTTAATCCGAGGTTCGGTGAAAAATTGATTTTCATTCATTTTCATCACACTTTTTTGTTTTTCTAACTCGCTAATTTTTGTTTAACAAACTTCAAGCCTAGGTAGTAGAAAAATAGACTGGGAAGCAAGCGAGTAAACAAACTCGAAAACTTCTTCACCATCTGAACGAACATATTGCACAATATTGCACAACACAGTTTAATTAAAATACAAAAGTAATTTATATATAGGTCTAATATATGTAATTATAAAAATAATGTATGATAAATATTTGTAATTTATAATACTAATGGAATAGGCCAGTTAATCCGAGGACTGATTGATCCGACGCCGGATAAGGAGGGTTTTACTGTAATCAAATACCTAAGAAAAGAATTGGGCAGGACAATTTAAAAAATTCTAAATTAGTAGATATTTGATTTGATAAGAATTTCAAAATCCCGAACAAATAAAATTAAATCAAGTTCATTATCTGATTCTTTTTTTTTTTATTATATCCCATCTATTTTTACCAAGATAAATGTTAAACATTAAACATCAATTCGATTACTTGTTTTAATTAATGAAATAGATGTCTAAAAGGCAATCTATTTTATGGTTATTACACGGTCAAATGATTGATTGATAAGGAAATTCTCACAGTCCTAATCGTTTGTTTGTGACTGGAATATTTAATGATAATGTTATTCCAGCGATTAATGTCACCTTTGATGACGTTTCGCTCGTTCTTTAAGCGCATCATCACTTTCCTTTTCCATCTAAATAAAACCTATAACCATGTCTTAAAACGGATATTATATTATCCTGCAACTCTCACTTTCCATAAACTATGTTTGTGTTTGTGTCTTCCCATGTTATTCATGTACCTAACATTATGAACAATTTGTATTATAAACAATTAGAAAAATGTTTCGAATTCAGGTTTATGTAGGCGGAAAAGTGAAACAGTTACCTAGCCGTCACATTAATACCAAACTACGGCGCATTTTCATCCACACAACCCTTTACTAGATATAAACTCGAAAGCAGAGGGGGCTTCATCCCCGGGGCCCGGACTCTCCGAGGAGGCCCGGGTCCTTTGTGCGCCAACCCTAAAATTCAAATAAAAAAATAATTTTCTTAGTTAAAATTTCAATTAAAAAATAATTTTGCCCAACCTTAAGCACAAACATATCTTGCAAATTTGCTATCTTAAAAAAATAATTTTCATGAAATTTTTCTCCTTAGGGCGTATTATGTAGCCTCGGGACCCGTCAAGTCTGTCTGCGGTCCTGCTCGCAGCATGTCCTTTTATACTATTTATTTAAAGAATTTTTTTTTTTATTATAATTCTGACCCCAACGGTCATAATGGGGAAATTTAAATTTTGAATTTTTCTATTTCTCTAATAACTTTTAAAAAATAATAGATATCACTTTGGTTTTTCAACACAAATATTTGTTAAGCATATATCTCGGGTCTGGTTTCAACATTTTTTCAGTATGCAACCCTACGTCCCCCTCCCCCCATTATTGGGAAACTTTAGATTTTTCAATTTACCTAAGTAAATCAGAAAAACTTTAATGTTAATTTTCTCAAATCTTGGTACCTGGCGCTTGGCACACTAATGCGTAACAGAGTCCATATATAGATTTCATTCTTTTATTTAACAATAGGTGAGGGAGCGAGCAGCCAGGAAGTAAGTCTCTACAAAATGAAACTCAAGTAGAGGCCTACTTCCTGGCTCCCTCACTTATTGTTAAAATACAACAGCCACTTAACAAATTGTCATTCTTTTATTTATGCAACGCACTTTTTCAAACAAAAATATAGAAATTGGCCATAAAAATATAGATATTGGCCATATACCGTTTATATGTATATAGATTTGAAAAGTTTCATAGGGGGGGGGGGGGGGCAGGTCCCTGATAGGAACCGTTTCGGTTTCTGCCAGTTTCGGCCAAAAACTAGTCGAAACATGAGCTTGAAAAGATGGGATGAGAATCGTATACTAAAATAAAAATAAAAATTTCGCAAAAGGGAAAAATGGAAATTTTACAAAAAAAAAAAAAGTCAAATTATTTTCGCAAAATGAATAAAAATAAATGAGTGATTATTTGAGTCAAGAGAGAAAATTTACTTGGCTGAAAATCTTGTTTCAGTCGGGTCCTACCTACTATAGACTAGAATCCGTCCGTATGTCCAAAGTCAAAGCTATAATAGAAAATCTATCCCGAGTTTTTTAGTGACTATTTTTGATTTGTGTAAAAAACAATTTTATGGAACCAACACCCATAAATCTTGCCTTAATTTTTAACAAATTTCTCCCGCACTGGAGCTCAAATACACTATTTTTCATTCCCCTCTCTGAAAGAATCCGAAAATATCGGGTGTGAGTGATTTTAATTAAATAAATTACATTTTTTAAACCAGTGAAATTTATCTTAGTAACTTAGAAAGTTTCATCTTCAGGTTGAAAAAAAAAAGTTTTTAATTATTAAAAAAAAAAATCGTATTTTATGACAAAATTCCATTAACATTTTAAATGTTGTTATAAGTGTTAATTTATATATGCATTTTAATTAATTAGATATTTTAAGTCTGAATTATAATGATAACACTTTTTATTATTTTTATTAACTAGTAGTAATAGAACAGGTTTCTTTTGATTCCAAGACAGGTATTATCTCTCTTATTTTCGAAATATCTTAATATTTATAATTAAAAAATTCAATGCGGTCCGATGATTATTTACCAGTTTGTCTAAAGGATCATCATTAACATAAAATCTATTGTTTAAAGTCTTTACGGTCTCAGATGTCGAAAAGATTCAATTCCATTTAAATGACAGTACGCTTTCGATAAAAAAACTTCTTCAATAAAGTCAGAATACATTTGAAATTAATCTCAATTTCGCCCACCAAATTTTCATTTATTCTTATAACCATCTATTATGCTTAGTTATTCAAAGGAGGATGCTCTCAACTAGAAATGAGGAGGAGGATTTACACTTTTAGAATTCATTTTAACTTCATTTAAATTTATTACACACTAATAACAATAATAAATAAATTTCAAATTTGAATAATTTTTAAATAAACATTGATAAATAAATATTACTTCAAAATTTTTTTTATTTACTAATCTGAATTTTCTTGAAATAATCTCAAAAGGGGATAATGAAATTTTTTTTATAAATACCATCTATAGTATAACTTATAACTAGAGAAACCCCCAACTTGAAAAAAAATTTCTGACTTCGCCCTGCTTACACCATAAAAAAAAAGTTTAGGCTGTGTACAGTGGCGTAGCGAGAGGGGGGCAAGGGGGGTCATATGCCCCGGGTGCTACTCACAAAGGGGAAATGGTCCGCAAAACAAAAAATAATTTTTATGTATGGGAAAAAATTTTCCGCGTGACGGGAAAATTTGGTTCCGCAAAAAAAATAAAATTTTTCCGCAGGAAGGGGAAAAAATTCCGCAAAATTTAGCCTCCCTAAAAAAAAGGTAAAATGATTTTAACAGCAGGGCAAAAAAAATTTTCAGCAAGCAGGAACATTTTTGAGTTCGGGCCCCCCCCCCCGAATCTATATAAGCCCCTGTATAATGTTATATGGTTTTCGAATGGGGGGGGGGCTAAAAAGGTATTGTGCCCCGGGCGCGAGTTAAGCTCACTACGCCACTGGCTGTGTAACAAATATGAATTTTTTTATTATTTTCTTTTATAATTTCTAGTTAATAATTTATTAAAGGTTAAATAAAAAGTTTTCTAACCTTGACCCGAAATTTTTATGAACGTATTTCATTATTACATTGTGACTAAAGTGATAGTAATTAACAATATATTATATAATTAAAATATTAATTACTTTTTTGTTTATTTAATATTCGAACCGTATATGGTATTTTTTATATATAGCTACATATAATGACTTTCTTAAATATATTTGTCATTAAAATCTAAAACACTAAATTAAATATATAATTTCCTATGAGACTAGCTATTAGTTCGGATTAGATTATAGTTATTTATAATTCGGGAAGGATCAATTAATTTCTAATTAGTTTTTTGGAATTGGTGAAAACTATAAACCGACTAGTTTGATTTGTGATTGCGAAACACTCAGACAGTAGCTTGGTTTGGAAACGGAAGTTGAAGGACACTAGAAAATTTGACCCTGATGAAGGTCATTATTTACTAGTTTGTTTTTACTTTTTTTTATGTAATATATATTTATCTTTTTAATTAGTCATTGCCGAAAACTAAATATATCTCGATACCAAAAAATCTGGTGTGACAAGCACAACTTTTGATTACCAAAGGTAAGAGGAAGTTGAGCGCTGTGCGACCAGTTACACCAGATTTTTTTAAAATTTGAGAATACAACCAATTTTCTTTTTCTAAACTCGCACCCAGGGAAATGAGAAGGTTCGGTTAAAGCTTATTTATTTTCTAAATTGAAAGCCTCAAAATCCGAACAGAAGGCCTATTCTTTCTAAACTGTATACTCCATATTAATCGAGAAAATATTTCAAAAATTCTTTCAAAACGCTCAGGGTGCAAAGTCTGCTTGATTATATTCGCAGGGGATAATATTAATATTAGAAAATAAAAAACATGCAATATTTTTTGTTATAGTATAAATATATATATTGCTTAATTTTTTTTGATAAGAATGTTGTATTTGTAAATAATACTATAAAACATCGAAAAATAATAGGAAAAATGACGAAATAGATATTCTATTATATTGTTGATAAGTATTTTGAAAACAAATAATGATCCAATATAATCAATTATTTCATAGTAAATGGAAGGGGGAGTTTGGATAATGAAAGAAATTATATAAAATTATTGAAATTGATCGATATCATCAAGGATAAAAAAAACATTTGTGTTGAGACCAAAATAGCAAACTTACAAGTTAATATAACCTTAATTAAAATTTGAGAAAAGCAGGCCTGTTTTCATTTTTTGGGGCTCAGCAAGAATGATAGGGAAAGGGATTTAAAGAAATTGAACCTCATTTAAGGTGCGCGTCTCGAGGTGCTTAATTTCGAGAGTTTTCATGCGGCCACAATTTTGAAGCTATCGTACCTCAAAGTGTCTTTTTTAAATTAAAGCCTATTTAAAATGTCTACAACTTATAGATTTTTTGATTTTCGAAAAAATAATTTTTTTTTTTTAGATAAATCGCACTTATATAAAAGATATTTTTAAAACATTCGCTCTAGTATCTCAGAGAGATAATTAAATTAGTAATCATTGTGTTAAAGGAAATAATTAATTTTTTACCCTTAATTAATTAGCTGGAATCTTTCAAATGAAGATGGAATAAATTCCTTGTATTCCTATGGGAAAAACTAACGCCATCTCTTGCCGCCTGGAGTAACTCGGTAGTGAATCGTCGTACTAACGGTTTTTCGAGACGCGCACCTCAGAGTCTGTTTGGGTTTTTTCTGTCTTTTCTCGCTTAAGCTTTTATTTTGTGGAATTTTAGGTACTTTTAACTTATTTGAGTTGAGAGTTCAATTGATATTTTGGTACATTATATCGTTCCTGTTTCTAATTAAAGAATTTTTTATGACGGAATAAATTATCACCCAATTATTTCATAAATAAATAAATAATACTAGTTTGATAAAAAAGTTATATAAAAGGTTTTTGAGAATTTCAAAGTTTTCAAGAACAATCTAGAAACATATTATCAATGATCTTTTCAGCCAAATGTTGGCAATCGGATTGTACAAAGTTCGCCAAGGGCTCTATAAAATTAATTCTTATTCTATTGAATTTCATAACAATTCTTATCTGAAAAAAAAAACGCAAAAACTAGATTTTATAGATTAATTTCAAAATAATAAAAAACAAATGTATTCTTTCTTAATTGTTCTATCAAATATTAAAATTTTAAACACGATATTTGATAATAATGTCGATCAACTTGCACATGTCGTTTTTGATTATGTTTCGGTATCAGAATAGTTTTAGATTTTAATAGGACAGGTTCAGCCAAATAAAAAGCCTTTATATACTCTCGACGTTTCGAGATATATTTAATGTCTCATCATCAGTCTGTCTATAAAATGTACATATAAATAAATAAATAATTAATAATTGTTTTATATTGAAATGGTTTTCGTTTCTTCACCCCCTATACAAAAAATATCTTTTATTTAACCCCTCGATTATATTATATTATTTTTAATCAATTTGCATGGGGGTAGCCAGCCGGGGGCAGGGGGAGAGCAACCCTTTCTGTCTTGTCCTAAAAATTTTTGTCTACATATTAAAAAC